>NC_051171.1:80899567-81140890 GCF_013339725.1 Rhipicephalus microplus
ATTTCTGCAGAACAGACGCTTATAAGTTGTCAAATTTTCCACGCACGGTCTCAGATTGGAAAGGAACAACTCGGGCATCCTCAGAGAATCTATTTCTCTTTCGCTCTAAATAGCATTGTCCTGAAAATTCAGGTTTGCCGATCTTTTATTACAGCGTTTTTCTTTTCTTTTCGTTTTCTTTTTCATCTTGTATGTGCTGCTACTTAATGTATACTTATGTATTGTTACGTTTGGCCCGGCGACTCGTCTGGACAGACGCCATTGTGCATAAAGCAGTCTACTGGGGAGGCTCTAAACCCCTTCGGCGCATAGTCTGCTAGACGCTGTTTAAAATTTCGGCGATTGCCCAGACCATGCGGCAAGCAAAGGCGAGTTCATGACTTTCAAATGCGGACCCTTTGGTCGTCCCTTCGAGCAGCAGCAGTGCCTGATGACCTCGGCGACTCATCAATTTAGGGGGAAGCTGTTGTGACCAGCGCCAGAGCTGAAGGCGGAGCGGCGCTCCTTTTAATCCTTAATCAAGTAGCCGACCGGCCGGCTGCCTATACCCGCCAGGCATTGTCCCTGCTAGCGGGAGGATAGACGTCGTGTAAACCATTCGAGAGAGAACAACAAAGACAGCATCTTCCTTGGAAGAGACCAGTGGCGGCCGCCGTAAATCGTCCCGCTAATTGAGCGAACAGATCGGCGGACCCTTTGATGTACGCTGTCAGGATCTTGGGACCTCTCAACTAGCGGCACACACACGACGAGAAAGAGCCCTGCTGGCGCCACTTTGCAGTGCAGTGATCACGACTCAATATTGGACGTGCACGAGGGCCGTGCATGCTCGTCCCCTTCACCTGTTGTGTGTGTGTGTGTGATTGGTGTTCCACTCGGAGAGGAGGAGCCCGACAGGGCTTAAAACAACGCCGCCGAGTGCTGGATGTCGCTCTGAACCATGTAACGGTTCAACCACCACGCTCGTGGTTTGTGAAACCACGTAGATAGTGCCATAAACCTGTTTATTTTTCGTATCCTCTTTTTTTCAGCGTTCATTTCCTCCACCCAGTTACACCACGCTACCAAAAGAGATCGGGTAGACCCCCATTCGCAACAACTGGTGGCAGCAGTGGGATGCCATCTGCAACTTCCTCCTTCGACCCTTGACAACTGGTGGCAGCGGTGGAATGCTATCATCAGCGACCTTCCTTCCGACCCATAACAACTGGTGGCAGCGGTGGGATGCCATCAGCGACCTTCCTCCCGACCTTAACAGTATTCATTACTTTCTTGGCATGAACGGTGAAAATAATTGTGTTTGCTGTTTTGTATTTATTATGTATCTATTTTTACTTTAATCGTACAACATATGAAGTATGAATTTGTGGTGTTTTTTCTCTTTTGTCCCGGTACATGCATTATTATTAAATAATTTGCTATGTCGCTCCTTGTGTTCACTATGAGTGTATGAAACACTCACCCCAAACAATCTTTATGCCACTCATTGTTTCGACTACGTCGCCTTGTAGCTGCCCACCTGCTTGGACCTAAGGGTCTGCAGTAATAATAAATAAATAAATAAATAAATAAATAAATAAATAAATAAATAAATAATATATAAACTAAGGGAAACTCTGGCGCTAGTGTCAACGGGAGCGGCAACGCACGGCACTTCAGTGAGCATGGGAATGACGGGTAGTACACACATTTGTTTAATCTTCGTACTTCTGGCGTTTTTCTGGCTCCATGTGTGTTCGTGTGGCTTGGAGCTGTTTTCTCACGAAACGAAAAAAATTAGCAAATAGTCAGTGGTTGTGCTTCACAACCTTATTTTTTTAAAGCCTACCTTTTGCAAATCAGGTCACGAAATTTAAAAGGGTTCGTTCTTTTACTTAAAACGAAACTGTAACCAGCAATAAACAAAGCCGCAAATACGATTTGCCGCCAGACGAAGACTAGGCAAATGTGTGTACTACCCATCATTCCCATGGTCGCTGAGCGATCGCAGCGACAGAGTCCCCTCTTGTTAATTTTAGAAAACTCTATGCGTATAGGCACCGTTCAGCCGAGTTTTCCAGTCTGACTGAAGCGCCATAATTCATAGCCTAGCGGATAAAAAAAGAAACCTCGAGACGGCATCTGTGAAAACGGAACGCGAAGTGAGCTTATCGCGCCCTGCATCTGTCAGCGGATTGTGCCCGGGATACACTGGGGACGTAAGCACGTGTCTCTTTTCTGCGTGCCCCTAACGGCGAATGTCAGAAACATTGAGACGGGGTAGTGTGAGCAACACAGCTCCCTCTGGTCAGTGTGCAGCTAGAGAGTGTAATCGACGCACCTCCAGAAACATTTCACGCTAGACCAGGTCATGCTTGAGCCGAAGTAGTAGTAGTATTAGAAAACTTTATTATGTACATAAGCCAGACAGGCTAGAACTCCAGTGCCCCGAGGAAAATACAGGGTGAAGAGCGAAGTCTGTCAGGGTCGTGCCCCTATTCCAGGGCCCCACTGGCGCAAGCCATCCGTTCAGCTCTGTGGATCATTCATAGCTTATCCACCAGGGCTGGGCTAGACAGCAGCACCTCCCATTCCTCCTATGTGCCAGTAGTGTCATGTTCTTCGTCGTGCTCTGCACACTCCCACGTGATGTGAAAGAGTGTTGGGGTGGCTCCACACCACGGGCATATATTCTGTGGGCCATGAGTAGATCAGGTGAAGAGTTTACAGATTTATGTGTTAGTCTGTATTCTTCTTAGCGCTGTTGCCTCTGCAGCGCTCAGCTTGCTATGAGGACATGAATAGAGCTGCCTTTTTCCCAGTAGTACTTTAGAATCGTCGTGAAACAAGAGTCCAGGGGTGTAGAATAATCTATTGCATTGTCTTGAGGGGCTCGGTGTTTTGTGAAGCCTCGAGCCACCTCGTCCGCGTGCAGGTTCCCTGTCATGCCCTCGTGCCCCGGGGCCCGAGTCACAGTCTGTACGTATTTTACTGTGGGGTCCTATCCAGTCCCAACCAATATACGGAGCACCTGTGTTCCCATTTTGGCCTTTATATAGTTTTTGCAAGCTTTTTTGCGAATCTGTAATGATTGTTAATAGAGCGTTTCGCGTCCATCCCTCTTTTATTGCGAGTGCTATGGCAACCTGTTCTGCTTGTGTTGTCGACGCCTGATCTATTGAAACGCAGGCTGTAATTTTCCCTCTACGGTCGGTGACTACACACACAGATCTCTCTGCATTGATCTGATAAGGCGCGGCGTCAGTGAATCTGGCCGTATTCAAAAATGTTGTCATTTTGTCAATGTAGTCAGCCCCTGCCTTCCTTCTCGCAGCATGCAGAGTAAAATCCGTGTTGCTTGGTATTGGCAATACAATTTACCATTCTCTAAGTTCACTTGGTACTTCTTTAGTTTCTTGGTGTTTTCGTAATAATGTATCGTGCTCTAGTTTTCTCAGGACTGCTTTGCTGGTTGAGGTCTGGAGAAGGCAATTTTCTTGCGCTAGTAGCTGGGCCTCGCATAATTCTTCAATTGTGTTATGAAGATCAAGCGAAAGTCGCTTGTCGTTTGGAGTATTCCGCGGTAATCTTAGGGCTGTCTTGTAGGACATTCTGATTATTTGGTTTGCTTTTTCTTTCTCTTCCCGGTTCATAATTTGATACGGAAGACAGTTTGTAATACCACTAATGATGAGGCTTTTGACCAATTTTAGGGTATCTTGTTCTCTCATGCCTTAACGATTGTTTGTTATTCGCGAGATCATTCCCTGAGCCGGAACGCGCTGCTTCGAGACACCTCATCTGTAGAACGCTCACTTTTAAGAAAGTTCAGAGCATCGCATCAGAATCATCTGGCGTCACGATTGTCTAAGGTGGCTGCGGTCGTCGCCGATGTGAGCGGACGCGTCCACTTCGGCTCCGTCTTTTGCGAATGTCTTCGCAGCATTTTTGTCACTGTGTGGTGCATACTTGAGATCATCCGATACATGAAGAGAAAACAGGATTCAGTAGATATTGAACTTTGAGGTGGGCCACTGCTTTTCTGAACATTATCTAGACTTTTGTGCTGCCGCCGCGCTGGCCAAGCGCTAGGCAGCAGCGTCTGGCATCCCTACGCGGCGGGACGCGCGTGTCCGGCATGGCAGCTATGCAAGTAGAAGGGAAAGTGCTGTCTGCAGAGGAATTTACTGAAGGTCTAGTATGGCGGACGGTGTCGAACCGAAAATTAGGACCTTGACGAAGTCCTGCATCAGGTGATGACGGTTCTCAAGGCGAGCTGGCTGATCGATGGGGCACAGATGAACAGGGCCGAGGCTTCGCAATTAAGCAACGCATTCTGAAGGCGTCGCGAACGCTACCTATGCCGGAAGAGCACACCAAAGTAGTAATTCGCCCACGGGGTGGATTGAATTGTGAAAAAGTAGGTCCTACAACTGTACGCAAGGCTATCGTCGAGGTGGCAGGCCTCCCTACTGAGCAGAGCAAAGAAGACGTTATTTGCCCCAACTTCAAAAAAATTTATTGGTGGCTAGTACGACAGAAAGGAGTAACGCCAAACGCTATGTCAGAATCAGGTCAGTAAGAGTGGCGAACAAGGATATTGAAGTCAGTGCGTACGAGACTGCCCCACACTCTATGTGTAAAGGGGTCATTCACCATGTGGACATAATGGATGCACCTGCTGCACATGAGGGGAATGTCCTCTGGCTCTGGTCATCAAAAGGATGAAAAATACCGGCTCGGTAATTATTGGGTTCGACGGCTTAAGAGTCCCCAAGTTTGTAAGGTATGGGCCAACTTTGGTCCATTGTTATACCAGAGGCAAGTCGACGTATGCTACGTGTGTGGGAAGCTTAGACATCGGGTGGATGTCTTTCCTGCGCCCGATTGCCTTGAATGTCGGGGATGCGGGGCTCGGAATCCCACAGCGGACAATAACTGTGAGCCTTGTTTTAAGCTTTGTGGAGGTCGACACCTGATGGCGAATAAACAATGCAGACAACGGCACCAAGTTCCCTACGTCGTGCGTGTTTACCGACACGAGCGAGCCAGGGCGTCACTAGCAGTGGAACAAGAAGCAGTCGAGGTGGTGAAGCTGGCAAGTGTCTCTCAACGCTCTGGGAGACGCTCGCGCTCTGGGAGCCGTTGGAAGTCGGGACGACGGTCATCGTATGGGAGTCTTACCTCACGAAACTTCTCTGCGTCTGTCTATTGGTGGAGGCGGCAGTGCAGCTGGAAGGCGGATCACCTGGGCTGACAAGGTCAAGGGTGGACCCAAAACTGGTCAAACACGTGAGCAGAGCCAAGAGCATGAGGGTTGTAATTGGGATAAGGACAGGATTGCAAAATTAGAGAAAGAAAATCATAGCTTAAAACAGCCATTGAAGGGCTTGCAGAAGAGATAGCTGAACTTGAGAGAAGTTTACACTCTGGTAACAGCCCTAGTGAGGGTAGCAAACGTGATAGCCTGGTTGAGGTAGCAAGGTCTGTGGAGGTTCCTAAAGAGGACGTGGTTGACGAGGCGACACCAGCTCCCAAAAAGAGGTCGGTCACGATTGCGCGGGCCCAGGCCGAGGTTGGTTCTGAGCTCAAAGAAATGGTGGCAACATTGTAGGAAAGCATGAATCAGAATATTATTAGATTGGCGCGGATAGAAGAGAGATAAAATATCACGGATCAGAGATTAGGTAAAATTGAAGTATATCTTAACGAGACCTTGGTTCCTGCTATGGAGCGCGAGTGCTCTCAGCCGCTGGCTCAGCAGGATAAATCCCCTAGTAGAAATAAACTCAACATGAGTAACCCAAGTTTACATAGCCAAGATGACGGCTTCAGTAAATAGTTCATTTAGTATTATGCAGTGGAATTGTAGGGCGTTCAATCATAAGAAGGCGTCCCTGCAGCAGTTTGTTATATCGGGCAATATGAAACCTCTAGTTATCATGTTGCAGAAAACTCTAACATTCAGCGTAACCTCAACCGGTTAAACCTCAAGCGGAGGTTAAACCTCCGCTTGAGGTTAAACCTCCGCGTAACCTCAAGCGGAGGTTAAAGATAATGAAAAGGGCAGACGGCTCTCAACACTCATCAGCAGAAGGTTGGCGTATGTTAGGCATGATCTTCACATGGCGGTTTGCAGGATTGAATATAATATGGTCGTGCTGCTTTTAGGTTCGCAAGGAGCAAGTCAAAGGAGCGTTTACCTGCTTAACGTGTACAGTAGCCCCAGTGACACGAAACAGGTTTTCAAAGTTCTCTTGAGGAAGGCAGCCAATCTCGCTAAGGATGCACCGTTGCTTATTGGAGGGGACTCTAATGCGCCCTATCTTGTGTGAAAGTATGTATATAGCTCAACCAAAGGTGAAAGACTATGACAACAGGTCCTAGACTTAATTTTATATCTCATTACAGACCCTTCGTATCCCGCTGGTTGCAGCACGTCGACATGTAGAGATTCGACACCAGATTTTACTTTTGTTCGTGGTGTAGCGGATTCATCCTGGTCAAATTTAAATATAGATTTCGGCAGCGATCATTACATACTTATGATTACTTTAGAGGTGGGTCCTAAAAAGAAGCGAACATTTAAGCCTGTTGACTGGGATGCATATAGGAAACGGAGAGAACAGAGAAACGAAGGTAAGGGGAATAAGTTTACTTTGGAACAGTGAACTAGTTCATTCAAGAGTGAGGTTGAGGCAACCACTATGGAACCTAAAACAGCTATGGACACAAATCAAATGGATAGTCGTCTGGCACACTTCTTGGAAGCGAAGCAGTCACCGTTGGCGAGATGAAAGGGTCAGCGGTTGAAAAAAAGGCTTAAAAAGCATATAGCAATGGTTATTTAAAAAATTGAAGACCCCTGTTGGGTATTGCACAAGCAGCAATAGGATGAGATATGCAATTCTGTGGGTGGTGGTAATAAAAAAAGGGGGGGGGCACCTAGAAGTTACTCAGACATTTACTGGATGAGACCAATTCTAAGTCTAACCAAAGGACGGTGATAGGTAAGCTGGTCCATCAGGCGTGCCAAAACTCATCAGAGGAAGAGGGGTTGAAGAATTTGGCTGGTAGAGACCTTCCAGTGCAAGCCTGCCAGAATACATCTGACGTACGTTTGGAATATAGTGGGGATGAGAATATATTTATGGATAAGGAATTTACTGAAAGTGGTATAAGGATGGCATTGCAAGATCTTAATAGTCGATCGGCATCAGGGCGGGATAGCATTTCTAATAAAATGTTAAGGAATTCAGACGAGGGGTCTATTTCGTGTCTTACGCAGGAGATAAATAGCCAATGGAAGGAAGGATCTTTTCCAGAAGAGTGGAAACTTTCGACTACTGTTCTCATACCGAAACCGAGCCAGAGCGTAGGGCTGGAAAACCTCAGAACGATTCCGCTAACATTGTGTTTGGGGAAAGTCACTGGGCATGTCAGTTTTGAATAGGCTAACGCGTTATGTTGAAGAGAATGGGGTCTTTTCGCAGTCGATGATAGGTTTTCGTCCCGGCCTGCCGACTCAAGATGACATGCTTAAGATTAAGCGTCACCTACTTGATCGGCGGACAAAGGATACTAAGATACTACTTGGATTCGTTGTGCAAAAAGCTTTCGACAATCTTCGACACTCCTTCATTCTACAGGTGCTGTCAGATTGAATCTGGGTCAACGGCTTTTTCTCTTTGTTAAGGCTTTGCCTTGAGGATAGAAAGACATGTCTCAGGTTGGGGGAGATCAAGTCTTCAGTCTTCAAATTGGGTTGTCATGGTACATCACAAGGATCCATACTCTCGCCAATGTTGTTCAATCTGGCGATGTCAAAGCTAGCTAGCATACTGGACACTGTCGAGGGTATTGGCTATACTATCTACGTGGACGACGTCATTATATGGAGTGTCGGCGGTAGTGACGAAGAGCTTGAGGCTAGGCTGCAGAAGGTGATAAAGCTTACGGAAAACTGGTTGGCTTGTATGGGACTCACGTGCTCCTGTGAAAAGTCATTGTTAATCTTCAAATCCAAGAAGTTAGGTCGTAGGCCGAAGAATTGGGTACTGGAAGACGAGACTCGCATCACAGTTTGGACTAGCAATTGGTCAATGGTACCAAAAGTCGATACTATTAGGGTTCTTGGATTATGTAATTGAAGCAAATTTATCAATATTATAGCTATTCAGCGTATTACCAAGAAGACACAGGAGGCCATAAGACTTATTTGGAGGATCTGCAACAGGCATAGAGGATTAGGAGAGGAAGGTGCGATGTGCTTGGTTCACGCATTTATTTTGTGCCATTTTTCGTGCGTAACTGCTATGCTGAATTGAAAAAAGGGAAAGGAAGACAAATTCGAAGCTTTAGTTAGAAAAGCCGTTAAGGCGGCGCTCGGTTTACCTGTGAGTACGTCAAATGATATGCTGTTGCTGCTGGGTTTGCATAATACTCTTGATGAAATTGCCGAGGCTCAGCGTATAGCACAGAGAGAGAGGTTGCTGGGTACGCCAGCTGGTAGGTATATCTTACAGTCGATCGGAGAACCTGTGGCGACTCGTGATGGTGCGCGCCTACACAAGTTAACTGTAAACATGAGGGATAATATCATGGTTCATGCCGTTTCCGCGAAATGTGCACCCTGTGCATAATGTAAGGAGGCGAATGGCGGGAGCTAGGGCTTTTCTGCGCGAGGCGAAGGATCTGGAGGAAGAGTCTGCATTTGTTGACGCAGCGAGGATTAACGGGAAAGATGCTTACTCGGTGGTGGTGGCAGATGAGATAGAGAGCATTTGAAATGCCGCTTCCGTTTATACGAAAGATCCGGGGGTCACTGAGCAGGTGGCTATTGACCTAGCACTGATTGATTCGGAAAGAGCTTTAGTACTTAGTGACTCTCGCTCTGCAATTAAACCCTTCTCGAGGGGAGTTATTAGCGAACCAGCTTACAGATAGCTCCAGAGTAAGGACATCACTCCGCATACCATTCATTACTTGGTTTCCGGAACACACGGGGTCAATGGAGGGAGCCCCACGTAACCTCAACGAGGTGGCGCACAGGGAGGCACGAGGATGATTGTGCCGTGCAATTCCTTAGGCGGCTGAATCTCCCGCTCCGGAGTTTAGAGACCAGCTGTTGACGTACAACGATATTCGCAACTTTCACTGCCTAAAGAGGGTGCTAGTGCAAGCCCATCATGGCTGTCGTTTGAAGGATCGTGCAGGCGCCACGCCAGCAGCCGCCACCGTTGTGCCCAGCACTTCTAACTGCGTATTGTTTTCGGCTGCAGCGACCATGTTGTCAAGGCTTTGCTGAGAAGGTCGTTAACTCGAGCATGTATTATATTCCACACTGCACGCTGAGAAAGGCGTGTGCGGCGTATTACAGAAGAAAAAAATTGGCAGTATATCCACGGAAAGAATGATGAAGAGTGGGGCGAAGCATTCGTCCGGCCATTCGTTCTTGCTTCCATCCGTTCATGCATCCGTCTGTGTGACCGTCCATGCGTCCATCTGTCCGTCCGTGTGTGCGTTTGTTCGTGCGTCCGTCCCTGCGTTCGTCCATGCATCCGCCCCTGCGTCCGTTCATGCGTCCATCCATGCATCTGTCTGGGTGTCCGTTCATCCATCTATTCAACACTCCAAGTACCACCATTTCGCATTTTTCATCATATATTCCCCCTATAAAATCCCCGCCATCTAGCGCACATTCCAAAGACTAAACGAGAGGTGGAACACGCACACTTTCTTACGGCTTGCGCTTCGGGTCTACTTCCCACCTTTAACCACCTCGAGTTCATGGTACTTGAAATACAACGGTTCAGCTGACGCTTTATTCAAGCAACAGCAAGATGGCACCGATGATGAAGAAGAACGGGGCGAAGACTGATGATGGTTATTGACAGATAAGGAAGATGACGTCCAATGAATTTTTACAGTATTACTAGTTCACTGTATTTACTGGCACTGCGGTTCAACGCTCGCTAAATCCTTTCTAAAACTAAGGAGCTTACACCGAGCGAGTATAACGTAGCAACCCTTTCTAGTCAGATAGTGCTCAATGTACATGCCAATGGCTGCTAATGGGGATCGCAGCGTGCGCGCTAACTGAAAGCCGAATGCTCCTGTCTCTCATTCCCCATTAGCAGCCATTGGCATGTACATTGAGCACTATTCTGTCATTGTTCAACAACGTACAGTAGAAATCTCCCACCGGCACCACCTTGGAGGTCAAAATGTAACAATTGTCACACACTACGACTACGAGGGACGAACGGGTGCCCCTATAAGGAGCTTCGCCCCTAAAAGAAGTTTTGAACGCCGGGCACATCATCGCCTGCGGTGTGAAGGAATGCACGTACAGCTTTGTGAACGCTGCTCGTGCCGCGGCCGGGAAGATCGAGCGGCCGTGCTTGTGCAAAGCTCGAAACCTCGCCTCTTACAGCACGGCGTCTGCACAGCAGCATCGAACACATTTCAGTGATTATTGTAGCTCAGCAAGTAAAGAATAAAGAGTAAATCATTGCTACTACGACTCGCAGTACAGAATGCAGAATAACCGTCGTAAAAATTGCCAGCGACAAAAAAAAAGCACAAGCGAACCGCCAAATTGAGGCTGACTGAACGATGGCATGGGCTGGTTGTGTGGGCATCTCTCAAGCGTCAGTTAAGAAGGATGTCGCATGGCGGCGCCACCATCTGTGAAAGTTGCGAATAACCAAATATTATTACTTAGAGCGCAGGGAGTTCGTCCTTGCCACTTTCTAGGCTTAACAGGCCCCAGGCGGTTACAGTAGGACTTCTGCTGGCAGCGGATGTACGCCAATGCCAGTCGTCATGAATAAAATTAACTCGGACTGCGGAGTTTTGATTTATTGTAGTAAGTGTGAGGCTTGCTCAATTTGAACACATGCTCTGGCAGTGGTGACAGCTAGTGCTGCACGGTGACGCGCTGGTGGACCAACTCACGGCTGTCCAGAGGGCCCGTGTGGTGGCAGAGGGGCTTGGCCTCTCTGTCCCGATGTGGAAGCAGCCAGCATCAGTCCTGGAATGATCCTCAGGACTTCAATAAAGTTCTCCCTACCATACCATACGATTGTCCAAATGGGCACATTAAAAAAAAACTGGCAGATCCCACGTACAGTGGAATCGATAATATGCGAAGCACGAATGAGAAGGTTGATATGTCATTTTAAAATCAGAACAACGTTACAAGGCGGAAGTAAATGAGGTCCTACATGACTTCCGTGTCATTATTGAAGGTGTCGTTTACCTTCGTCCTCTATTCACGTCACGTGATACCAACTTTAGTATATGTGGAGCTAGCGAAACGGCCGCGAGCTCGCTATGAGCGTGGTGTGTTGTCAAGTTCTAACATGACACGCGTGTCAAGATTATCAGTGTTTGCACCAGTAATATACATTCGTCATTCATTGACGTCACTTAAAACCAGATTTGGTATATGTGGAGCTAGCAAAACGGCTGCGAGCGCATCATGAAGGGCCCATTATACTTCAATGTATTGTTGACGAGCGCGTACGCTGGGCACAGCAACGCTACGTTAGCAAAACGCACGCACTCTATAGTCTGACGCCAGGCGCGACCGGCGCAACCAGCGTCCGTTGGCGTGGCTCGACGCCAACCGGTGCGAAGTACATGCTGCATTTCGTGCCAATGCGTTACCCAGACAGCACTGCGTCTCCTTCTTTTCGTGACTGGAGGGACGCTGGAGGTGCTCAAACGCGCTTGCGTGAAAGCGACGCAGCGCAGCACGCACCTGCGAGTATATGACAGGAGCGGCGCCTGGCGTCGCAACGCCGGCGTGTTGCGTGCAAATGAACGCTGGCGAGCATGGGCACCGTGTCACACCAAAATGTATTGGCGCCTTGACTGTGGCATGTAGCCATGTTCTCACATGACACACATATGATGATTACCATGTTTGCAGCAGTCACATACCTTCGTCATCCATTGACGTCTCGCAATACCAAATTTGGCATGTTTGAAGCTACCGAAAGGGCTGGTAGCGCATCTTGAGTGTGGCACGTAGTCTTGTTGTTACATGACACACATGCCGTGATTATCATGTTTGTATGTGTCATTTACCTATGTCGTCCGTTCGCGTCGCATAATACCGATTTTAGTACATGTGAAGCTAGCGAAACGGCCATGAGCGCATCATGAGCGTAGCATGTAGTCATGTTGTTACATGATACACACATCATGTTTATCATATTTGCATTATGATCATACCTTCGTCATTCATTCAGGTCTCGTAATACCAAATGTGGCATAAGTGAAGGTAGTGAAAACGCCGCAAGCGCATTATTAGCGTCGCACGTAGTCATGTTGTTACATAATACGCATTGCATGATTTTCATGTTAGCGTCTGTCGCTTGTGTTCACTATGCAATCATATCATACCATACCAGTTTTGCAATATGCCATGTGAACGAAACCACCGCAAGAGCTGCAATACCATGAAATGTAAATCATGACGTTCATGAAATCCATGTCATGATTTTCATGTTATCATTAGCTAAGTACGTTCTTCATCTAGTCAAGTTATGCCATACCAAGTTTGATATCCATGAGAGCTAAACAGTCGTGGGTGGCTATATATATATATATATATATATATATATATATATATATATATATATTGTAAGGCAACGTTTTTGCTGCAAGACACTTCCTTTACTTGCCGAGCCTCTGCCCCACAATACAGGTTAGACGGATGATTCTGAGTATGTACATATGACAAGATGACGCACACGAATAATGCTCACACTTATTTCCCCCCCACGCTTGAGCGGCCAGCCCGGACGCGTCTTAGACGGAAACGGAACGTCGAACGAATGGCTTCAGACGCGATACGTGGACAATCTTCGAACCACGACAGGGACGATCTGAAGAAAGGTCGCTGGGAGTGACATGGTAGTTCACCGGTGACGTTTGTTCATATGATTGTATAGGGTACAATGAAGCGTGACTGAAATTTATCGCACAATCCTGGAGTACGAACGGGCGTCCAAAGCAACACTTCATCCCCCGGACTGAAAGAGGCGTCGTGATGAGAGCTGTCGTAGCGTTGCTTGCGATCTTGCTGATTGGCTTCTGTATTAAGGCGAGCCCGTTGCCGACATTCCTCGAGCCTTGTGATGGACTGCTCTGATACGGTTGCCGAGTAGTCGGTTGGAACAATTAGAAAAGAGACGTCGATGGTGAATGTCGGTGTACGGCCGTACACGAGGTAGAAAGGCGAGTAGTCAGTAGTTCTTTGAACAGCGGTGTTATGGGCAAACGTCACAAAAGGCAAAATCGTATCCCAGTTGTCGTGGTTTGGTGCGATGTACATCGATAGCATGTCTATTAGTGTCCGATGAAATCTCTCTGTCAGCCCATTAGCTTGGAGGTGGTAGGCTGACGTCGTTTTATGTACTGTACCAGAGGTTGTGAGCAGGGTTTTGATTATGGTGGACAGGAACGTCTTGCCGCGATCACTCAGGAGGACGCGAGGTGTACCGTGACGCAATACAATGGCGTTGAGAAAGAAGTCTGCGACGTCTGAAGCAGAACTTGTGCGTAGTGCAGCAGTCTCTGCGTACCGTGTTAGGTGATCGACAGCAGTCACAATCCAACGATTACCTGCTGGCGTGATAGGGAGAGGTCCTAGTAGGTCTTTGCCAACGATGGCGAAAGGTGTCTCGGGACACGGGATGGGTTGCAGAAGGCCAGCAGGAGACAAAGTTGGTCGCTTTCGCCGTTGCCACAGATGGCAAGATGCAACGTACTTGGCCACAAAAGTAGAGATGCCAGGCCAGAAGAAACGTTTTCTGATGCGGCTTTGTGTTTTGTGAAATCCCAAGTGTCCTGCACATGGGTCATCGTGATAGGCTTCGAGGACTCGGTGACGTAGAGAACGCGGAAGTACTGGAACCCAGCGGTGTCCATCAGTAGTGTAAACGTACAGACTGGAGCACATTGTTATCGAGCTTAAATTGCCGTAGTTGTCGGCACAATCTAGCATTAGGAGTAGGTGATATACCATTTAGGCGTTGAATAATGCTATTGCAATATGGATCATCACGCTGGCGTGTGGCGAACTCGATGTAGCGATTTGAAGCTGGCGTGTCGATAACTGGTAGTTGTGATAATGTGAGGGGTGACACAGTATTTCGCCCACCAGACGAGCAACCACATGACGTACTCGATGGTGACAGTGCAAGGGGGCAGCGAGAGAGAGCATCTGCATCTTGGCGTCTTATGCCAGACAGTGAACAGTGAACAGTGAACTTTATTGACATCATGTACATAGTACACACACATAGTACACAATGCCGGAGGCCGGCAGAAAAAGCCATCGCAAGGATAGCTTGTGATGGACTTATAGATGACGTCAAAATCATACTCTTGTAGGCGGAGCACGCAACGACCGAGGTGACCAGACAAGTTTTTCAGTGACGATAGCCAGCACAAGGCGTGATGGTCTGTAATAACTGTGCAGTGGCGTCCGTAAAGATATGGTCGAAATTTTTGTACGGCCCAGACGACAGGAAGGCACTTCTGCTCAGTTATGGAGTAGTTTTGTTCAGCAGCCGTAAGAGCACGACTAGCAAACGCAATAACTCTTTCCCGTGAAGTGGCATCCCGCTGTAGAAGAACTGCGCCTATGCCTTGGCCACTCGCGTCGGTGTGGAGACATGTAGGTGCGTTCTCGTCGAAATTACACAGAACAGGGTCGGATGTTAAAGCATGCTTGAGGGCTTGAAAGGCACGCTCGCAGTCGTCGTTCCAAGTGAAAGTTGATCCGGATGTCAGCAGCTTATGCAGTGGCGATGCGATGGCAGCAAAATGGCTAATGAAGCGGCAGAAGTAGGACGCCAGGCCCAGAAAACTTCGTAGGTGTTTCTTATTTTCTGGCCGAGAGAAGCGTATCACGGCAGCAAGCTTGTCAGGATCCGGGCGAACGCCATCTTTGCTGACTAGGTGGCCCAGAACCTTGATGTTCTTGTTGGCAAAGTGGCATTTCTTTGTGTTTAGCTGAAGTCCAGCATTAGAAATACACGTCAAAACTTCGTCTAAACAATCAAGATGCTGACGAAAAGAAGAGGAGAAAATGACGATGTCATCTAGATAACAGAGACATGTTTTCCATTTTAGGCCCCGTAGAGCTGTGTCAATCATGCGTTCAAACTTGGCAGGAGCATTGAATGGCATTGATAACAGAGACATGTTTTCCATTTTAGGCCCCGTAGAGCTGTGTCAATCATGCGTTCAAACTTGGCAGGAGCATTGAATGGCATCACGTTGAATTCATGCAGCCCGTCTGGTGTTGCAAAGGCAGCTTTTTCTTTGTCCGCTTCGTGCATAGGTATTTGCCAATAACAAGACCGTAGATCGAGGCTGGAGAAAAATTTAGTGCCTTGCAGAGAGTCAAGTGCGTCGTCGACTCGTGGGATCGGGTACACGTCTTGGCGCGTGATCTTATTAAGTGCTCGATAATCGACGCAGAATCGCACTGAACCATCCTTCTTTTGGACTAGCACTACAGGTGATGACCACAGGCTGGAAGAAGGCCGGATAACATCTCGTTTGAGCATATCACCAACGTTGTTCTCGATTATTTTCCGCTCTGCGGATGACACTCGATATGGGCGGTGGCGTACAATTCTATTGCCTTACGTTTTAATTCGATGGACGGCGACGGAAGTGCGACCCAAAAGCTTGGAATTGACATCAAATGAAGTACTGTGTTTTTGAAGGATACCCAAAAGTTCTTGCTTTTGCGCTGACGTGTGACCGGGATTTATTGTGGCTGTTAAAGCAGCCGTTGTAGCATCGTCATCATTGCTCGTAGAGAAAGATGGTGCGTCTGCGTGAAGGGGTACCAAAAAAAGTGGTTCGGTATCTGTGAAGCAAACCACACTGGTGCCCTGGGGCAGAGCAACAGGCAAAGAAGTAGGGTTAACTGCCGTAACTAATTCTCTGCCATCATGAAAGCGCAGCAGGCTAGGAGCGATGGTAAGCACACCAGAGATGTAGCGTCCACACGGTGCCGGCAGCACTATCACCAGTACTGATCTTACCTGATGTCAGGGTCAGAATATGCTCACTACCTGGAGGAATAAAACAGTCATCAGCGGTGACGAAGCGCTGGCTATGAGCATCTTTATCGGACGAAAGCGCAGTATCTGACATGCGAATGACCCTCTGACGGCAAGATATCACGGCTGAAGCTGAGGAGAGAAAGTCCACCCTAAAATGAGCACATTAGTACACGATGACAGAACGAGGAACTGTATATGGTGAAGGATGCCCTCAATAAAAACTCGTCCTGTGCAAACACCAGAAGGCTGGACAAAAACCGAATTAGCACAGCGAAGGGGAGGGCCATCATACGGTGTCTTCGCCTTGCGGAAACGGGAACGCAAGTCCGCACTAATAACTGAGAGCGATACACCTGTGTCCACCAAGGCTTCAATCCATATACCCTGAACACACAGAGAAAGTACATTTGAGGGGCGTTTCGGAGGAGTTGCAGTCCGCTAAATGCAGCTTTCCGTCCTGAAGCTGCTCTGTTTAGTTTTTCGGGCGATGATCAGACGCCGTGGTAGCCGGACGAAGTGGTGACGAGGAACGGCGCATAGGTGACGGGGAACGACGACGCGAGGAGCGGAAGGAAGGTACTGGCTGCATCGAAGTGCCGTGGAGATTATGAGCGGCGTTGGTACAGTTGGTAATGGGTGGCGATGTTGTGGAGCAGGGGCAAACTCATCCCTCTCGTAGTAACCATAGCCCCGCCTTTCGTCTTGTTGACGTCGACGACAGAACCGTGAGATGTGGCCATGTATTCCGCAATAATAGCAAATGTGTCGAGATGGACGCCAGGCATGGAAAGAAGGAGGCGGTGCCCTTAGGGTGAGGACATTTAGGGAGGGCTGCGTAGTTGACACTTACTGCGGTGATTGCTGAGAAGGTGACGCTGCAACCACCTGAGCGTATGTCGGCTTTGGAGTGGTATGCGAGCTCGGGACTTGCTCACACGTCATGGATGCCAGTTCCCCCCTGACGGTGTTGCGGAGGCTGCCTGCAGAAGGTGTTATGCGGAGCTCACAAGACGACGAGGTGGCCTGGAGCACGAATGAGAATATGCGGAGCACGAATGAGAAAGCTTAATATGTCACGTTCCAATCAGCACAATGTTACGAGGTTGACGTAAGTGATGCCGTACATGACTTACGCGTCATGATTATCATGTTTGTATATGTCGTTTACCTTCGTCATCTATTCACTTCCCGTTATACCAAATTTAGTATATGTAGAGCTAGCGAAACAGCCGCGAGCATGCTATGAGTGTGGTATGTTGTCATGTTCTTACATGACATGCTTGTAAGGATTAGCATGTTTGCACCAGTCATATACTTTCTTCATCCAATGACGTCACGTAACACAAAATTTGGTATATGTGGAGCTAGTCAAACGGCCGCGAGCGCATCATGAAGGGCCCATTATACTCCGATGTAGCGTTGACGAGCACGCACGCTGAGCACAGCGACGCTACGCTAGCAAAACGCGAGCACTATATAGTCTGACGCCAGGCGTAACTGACGTCCGTCGGCGAAACCTGATGGTTACGGGCGCAAAATGCGACATGCTGCATTTCGCGCCAACGCGTTACCCAGACAACCCTGCGTCTTCCTCTTGTCGTGACGGAGGGACGTCGGACACGCTGAAACGCGCATGCAGCAACGCAGAGATGCGCGTTCCTGCGAATGTATGGCAAGACCGGCGCCTGGCGTGGCAACGCCGACGGGACGCGATGAAATGAACGCCGGTGAGCACGCCCACCGCGTCACGTCGAAATGTATTGGCGCCTTGACTGTGGCATATAGTCATGTTCTCACATGACACGCATTTCGTGATTATCATGCTTGCACCAGTCACATACCTTCGTCATCCATTGACGTAACGTATACCAAATTTGGCATATGTGAGGCTAGCGAAACGGCCGTGAGCCCATCAAGAGTGTGGCATGTGGTCATGTTGTTACGCGACATGCTTGTGGCTATCATGTTTGGATGTGTCATTTGCCTATGTCGTCAGTTTGCGTTGCGTAATACAGAGTATGGTAAATACAAAGCTAGCGAAACAGCCGCGAGCGCAATATGAGCGTAGCATGTCGTCATGTTGTTACATGACACGCATCTCATATTTATCATGTTTGCACCAGTATCATAAGTTCATCATCTATCCACGTAACGTAATACCAAATTTCTTATACGTGAAACTAGCGAAAGGGCCGCTGGCGGATCATGAGCGTGACATGTTGTCATGTTGTTACATGACAGGCACCTCATGATTATCATGTTTGCACCAGTCACATACCTTTGTCATTCATTGACGTATCGTAATACCGAATTTGGTATGTGTGACGCTAGCGAAACGGTCCGCGAGCGCTTCATGAGCAAGGCGCGTTGTCATGTTACATAACAGGCATGTCATAATTCTCATGTTAGGGTCTGCCGCTTGTGTTCGCCATGCAATCATGTCATAACATACCAGTTTTCCAACATGATATGTAAACAAAAACACCGCAAGAGCGGCGGAACCATAAAATTAAAATCATGACATTCATAACATACGTATAATGATTTTCATGTTTTCACTAAGTTTTTCATACAGTCATTTTAGGCCACACCAAGTTTGGCATTGATATCATTATGGGAACGGCCAGGAGGCTAAATGTCCTAGGCGGCTAGAGAGATAGATAGACAGATAGATAAATAGATAGATAGATAGATAGATAGATAGATCGATATGCTGAAAGTCGCCGAAGTTCGCTAAGAAATGCTTCGCATTTAATAATAAAGTAATAATGTGGGGTCAAGCATACATTGCCAACAGGCGTCAGAATATGTGATTATCAAAATGGCTCCGTTGTTGAAAGCTGGTACCCTACTACTGAAAGGCACACTCGCTACTGTGCCTATTTCCTTAAGCTCACGTAGGTGGGTGCATAGCAAGTTCGAAAAAGTTTCAAGCACTAAGTGTTTGAAGTACGCAATTGAAACAGCATGTCGCTATCGCGTTCAAGTCCTAGAGGTGACGCTTTACAGTCCCCTTATTTTTTCATGTTTAATACTATGACAATATTCGATTCCTCTATACCAAGAAGCTCAGAAAAGACGTTGACAAACCTGATCAAGATGACGACGCAGAAGATGATCCTGGAGATAATGATAGAGATGACCCTAGACCGGACGAAGAAGATGACGGTGTTCCAGGACGACCTCCTTGACGAGGCCGGGGAAGAGCTAATACTTCGATTGACGAGGAAGATGATCCAGAAGGCGTTCCTGGAATAGGTGCTCCTGGTCGAGGGAAAGGAGGAGACATTCCTGGAGATGATTCAGAAGATGTTCTAAGACCTAGATCCTGGACTACGCAGGGGAAGAGGTAATAGTTCAACTGATGAAGAAGATGATCTAGAAGGTATTCCAGGAACAGGTCTCTGACGAGGTGAATAAGGAGATCCTGGAGATGATCCTGAAGATGAAGGTGTCCCAGGAACAGGTCCTGGACGAGGCAATTGAGGTGGTCTTCGACCAGGTTGAGCTCCTCGAGGAGGTTGTCCTCTTATAGCGCATGACAAGACCGGCAAAGCAACCGGGAACTGCACAGTTGGGAGGAGCTATGCCAGGGCGTCTAGTTGGGGTCGCATTGACACAGAACTGACCACCATTTTGCAGCTCTGTAACAAGGCAGAGAAATGCGGCGAAAAAGACGAAAACATGGATGCTCGGAAGGTTCTCCATGGCAATATCGCTACAATAGCTTCTTGTTCAGGATTGTGCACGGACACGCTTATATACCCTTCCAAAGAGTACACACGTAGAGATAAAAATAATCCTTACACTTTTTTATAACATTTTGTTTGGACGGCCCTGCTGTCTCATGTTCACAAATGACAATGTATGACAAGAGTGATCGCTTGAATTTGCACAACTTGAATGCTAGCGAAATATTAGGTTAATTTCCAATTATCTATACTTAGGAAAGCCATAAATATAATGAGTGGGCTCGTGATCACCAACTTGATGATAAAAATAGTGAGACCGGCTAATAAGGAACGCTTTTTGTGACGTACGCGTTTTTTAATGTCATTGTTATCGAACGTGTCACAAGTTTAAAATGCAATGGGCAAAAAATGAGGAGGGCGCTACTGAAAGGCACTGAAAGTTTTGGCACAACACGTCATTGTGTCCGTGGCTATGATCTGTAAGAACCTAGCCGTATGCATCCCTCATCCACTGTCTGTCAACTATTGGAACATACCACATAAGAGTGTAAAACCAAGTACCTTGAAAAGAAAGGTATAGTACCGCCTGTTAGCATACTTTTGCAAAAGTGTCTCCGTAGTCACATAAATATTTCAGCTTGTTGATGCTTGCTGAGTGCTGACCCACAAAAAAAAGCCATCCTGATCGCTCTTGATTTTTCAAGTGCTTTCAACCACGTGTCGAATGGTAAAGTAATTGAAAGCTCGAACATTTTCTGGTAAAGTACCCATTCCAGAATGCACAATAATATAATCTTTTTAATTCGCACTCAATTTCAAGAAATTAGCTTCAGTTAGATTAAAGTTATTGTACTGAGATCGCAAAAGAAAACTATTTCAAAGGCTAAATGAAAGGTTCAAAGCAAATTCTAAGATTTTTTGGAAATATTTAAAGTGGTGCGAATAAGGTCATACGGGTATTCAAAAAATCGTTTGAAATAAGCAAGTAGTCATGAGTGCGTTCCTTCCAGTGAAATACGACAGTTGAACGACCCCTGTTACTAATGTGACACCCATGACGCAATGTGAAACGGAGCGTTGCGGGTGTCAAAAAGCTGTTGAGGCTATTGAATGAAACCAAGCTCGTTGGTTCTGACGGTATCTCACCACGCGTGCTAAGGGGCAGCGCTGCGACCACGTCTTTTTATCTGTTTTTTTTTACGAACTCGCTCTGCACCAGTGAAGTCTTACGACTGGAAGAAAGCACAAATCGGGCCAATTCATAAAGGTGGTTTCGAGAAAATATGTCCAAATTTATTAGCCTGTTTCCATGACTTCTATTGTATGCAAATTAGCAGAACAAATATTTTACTCAGCTATCATTATTCACCTATGAAAGAACAATAATTTTATTAAGAAGAACATTGCTTCCGTAAGGGCCCCACAACTTGTTTAATTATATTATGATTTAGGGCGTGAAATAATTGCTGAGGAAGATATAGGTTTTTTAGGTTTTCGGACAACTTTCGACATGGTTAGTCAATCACTTTTTATTTATAATCTTCAGCACATAGATATGCATGGGAATGTTATCAAATGAATTGAAAACTTGTCATCGAAGCGTAGCAAGTGTGTTGTTCATGGCAAAAAATCAAGTTACGCAAACGTCGCCTGAGGGGTCCCACGGGGCTCGGTACTGGAACCTATATAATTTTAACATATATTAACAACACAAATTTGGGTGTTACATCCACTTTAAGACTATTTGCTGATGATGGCGTGGTGTACCAAGATATATCTTGTGATAGGGACGTGACAGGTTTTTAGGGAGAATTTTGTAGAATTCATGAATGATGTATACAGCAGAGCATGTGTTTAAACGCTAAAACGTGCATCCTAATGCGCTTCATTAAAAGCAAAAATCACTGATAAATAACTAGGTAAAAATAAGAGAGGCCACAAGGCTCAGGTATTATTGTTTATATCATTCAGCCGGGCCCTAATTGACTGCCGGCCAAGCTCCAGAAATCGAATTACTTCATCATACAATACATGCAGGTGACGTCACCTTATGGGTGAGAAACGGTAATTATGGGCAAATAGAGGAAACGCTTCAAACAGCAGTTGAAATGGTCGAGCGATATCTAGAATGTCACTCGGCTAGCCTGTTCTTTGGAAAAGTCGGAGCTGTTGCTGCACAGACCGACTCGTAGAGGTCGCAAACCAAGCAACTACCAACACAATCTCGCTCTTAGAGGAGAAATACATTCAAGAACAGGCGATGGAAAAAACAACATACCCATGGTCGACAGGATCAGGGTACTGGCGTCTGCTCATCGAAGCCAATGGCAACAATGGTCACACGGCTGGATGCAACTGTAGGTCAAGTAATGAGGCTCATAAAAAGGACAGCAAATGAACACAGCGACATAAGGGACGAAAGCACAGATGAGGTTAATGCAGTATTCGTGATAAGCAGAAAAGTTCACCGGGTGCCGCCCTTAACAGGGCCAGTCCCAGAAAAGACCAAGTTAGACAGCCCCATTCGGATAATATTCAAACTAGCCATAGGGCTACCGATTAGCACAAGCACGGACAAACGTCTACAACTAGGCCTGCACAATACCATAGATGAGCTCATTGAGGTGCAACGGACGGCACAATACGAACGTCTCTCTTAAAGTTCAAAATCAATATGGGAGCCGACAGATGGAAACATCATAGTGGGATAATCGGGCTGAACAGTGGAACAGTGGCCAGTACAGTGGAACAGTTAGTCGAACAGTGGAATGGTGGCCTTTGTGAAAAATAGGTCCTCCTATCGAAACGTCGGCCAGCCTAGTCTGAGGCACTTCCACTGTTCACCCTGATTATCCCACTCTCTTGAAAGTTGAAACGCCGAGACGAAATGCATCTTCTAGTGTGACTAGGCATGAGCTATCACACACAACACTGGTGTCAATGTGAACATTCCAAGAGAGACCAGGAAAGCAATGATGACCCCCTCTCCCAACCTGTTGCCAAAAAAAAAGATCACACTCTGCACCTTACAAATGACCGACCAGAGTAAAGGAAATACAGAAAAAGGTTCGGTAAAGACAAGGACGCCGTTTTTGTAGACGCTGCTCGATACAAGCACACACGGGGGTAAATTTATGGCAGCCGTAATCGACAGCAACAAACACTGTACGACATGCGCGACGATACACACCACAAGTACTGAGACATCGAAAGAGGAAGGCATAGTACTCACCCAGACAGTAGCTTAGCCGAACGGCAACCACGATTGTCAGGGGCTCTCAAACGGCAGTGTAAAACTTTGCCAACGGCTGCATCTCCCCGGAGGCACTACGCATTCTACTTGGAGGGTGTCAAGCCAGCAACAGAAATACATACACTACATGGACATCCGCTCACACCCTCGCGGTGGATAGCAATAATGGGGCAGCACTGACGCAGGTCGAGGGCTCACCGACCGAGCTGTCCTCTCAAATGCCACCCCATCATACTGCGGTAATGACGGCGCGGTAGACGAGTGGGAGTGGAAAGACACAATGGCCAGATACAATGATATTAGAAATCAATATAGACTGCAGAAGGGCATATTCCTGCCCGCTCACCCAAAATTAACAAGCAACAGTCTGTCAAACGGCGGCAGTTACCAACTAGGACGTATTGGAAACCTGCGATCTCGCACTTTATATATTCTGATATCTATGAAACGGACAACTGCAAGTGTTGTTACTCCAGAGCCACTTAGGAGCACTTGTTATGGTAATGCCCACAGCTTAGTGCCCATGACGAGTTCACGGTATCTGGAGATAGTCTTCGCTCGCTGGGAAGACGCAATGCTCAGCCCCGTCCTCGAAGATCAGCTGTGGGCCGTCCAGCGTGACGAGGAAGTCACCGGGACTCAAGGACTCCTGGCGGTAGCCTAGGTGGGGTGACTAGCCCAGCCCACCAACTCGCCGGACTTTAAATAAAGTTCTTTCTGCTCCACTGGCGTTCCACACGGCAGTATATTAGGACCAATGCTTCCTTATTATATACTCAAACATGGCAATATCAACACCACTGCTAAATTTGTCATCTATTCTGCTCACACTAGCATGTTTTTATTGGAAATATTCTTGTTCTCCTTGTTTGCAATGGCAATGATACCACGAGGTGAGCTACAAAAATGGTGAGAATCTAACAGCATCCATATTAATGAGAAAAAAATCACACGCAGTCGTATTCATCCCCAAAATTAAAACGATTCTTTTTTTCCTTCCACATGAAACTGAAATCATGACGTACAGGTGTGGTTGAACAACCCAAGTGCCTTGGAGTGTTTTTTTCCTTCGCAATGTTGTTAGGAGTGAGGGGTCCAGACATTCCTCTGCTGCCATCACAATTAGGAATGATGTGTCAGGACATGCCGCCACAACCATGACTGCGGCGACCTTGGGTGGCATGGTCCTGGCTGGAGCCATCCGAGTCTCAGGAGAAGACGAGTCGAGGAGCCGGAGTAGATGAAAAGAAGCGTTTATGTAGAAAAAAAGGGCAGCATATCCACTGGTGTGAATGATGGAGAGTGGGGCGAAGCATCCGTCCGTCCATTCGTTCTTGCTTCCGTCCGTCCATGAGTCCGTCTGTGTGACCGTCCGTGTATCTATCCGCCCATCCATACGTGCGTCCGCACGTGCATCTGTGCGTGTGACCCTGCGTTCGACCAGTGCATCCGCCCCTGCGTTTATCCATGCGTCAAGTCCATCCGTGCAGCCATCCTTGCGTCCATCCATGCATCTGTCTGTGTGTCCGCTCGTCCATCTATACAACACTCCAAGTACCACCATTCTCGCCTATTTTCATCATATATTCCCCATATAAATCACCGCCATCCAGCGGACATTCGAAGGACTAAACAACGGGCGGCACACGCACATTTTCTTACAGCTTGCGCTTTGTGTCTACTTCCCACCTTTAACCACCTCGAGTTTATGGCATATACTAGTTCACTGTATTAATGGCACTGCGGCCCAACGCTCCATAGACCTTTCTGAAACCCAGGAGGTTACGCCCAGAGAGTATAACGTAGCAACCCTTTCTTGTCAGATAGTGCTCAACGTACATGCCAATGACTGCTAATGGCGAATGAGAGACAGAAGAATTTGGCTTTTAGTTAACGCGCAGCCTGCGAATTTCTTATTGTTCAACAACGCACTTGAGAAACCTCCCACCGACACAACCTTGCAGGGGAAAGCGTAAGACATGTTACGTACTAAGACGAGGGACGAACGAGTGCCGCTTTTAAGGAGCTTTGCCCCAAAACACTCTAAATCTGTATTGCAAGCTGGAGAATGATCTAATCTAAATAATATTAGGCCCTGGTTAAGAAAAACGTCAGCGTGAATCTATCTATCTATCTATCTATCTATCTATCTATCTATCTATCTATCTATCTATCTATCTATCTATCTATCTATCTATCTATCTATCTATCTATCTATCTATCTATCTATCTATCTATCTATCTATCTATCTATCTATCTATCTATCTATCTATCTATCTATCTATCTATCTATCTAATCTATCTATCTATCTATCTATCTATCTATCTATCTATCTATCTATCTATCTATCTATCTAAAATAATGCTGCGCTTACTTTGCCTGGTTGCGGAGTGCATGCTTGGCAATGTGGCGGCCAGTCATGCCGGGAACTATTTGACTTGCACCACTCGAGAGAAGCGCCGCAATTCGACCCCTCGATTGGGTCGTGACTCCTCTCCCGTAGTCCGAGGACACGGCGCTGTGCATGCAACACCACGTCCATGGCCTGGCCGCTGCCGATGGTCGAACCTCCGCTGCTGACCAATCGAACTGTCTACGATAACCACCTCTTGAGATCTGCCGAGAGTGAAACGCAAGGATTTTAACAGCATGTGGACAATATTTCGGAAAATCTGGCTCAATTAACTAGGGTCGTAAGCAGGCTGCAATACGCTATTTTGAAACCAATAAAACTACAACAGTACAATTCACTTTTTTACTCATACTTAAACTATTTCCACTTAGTATGGAGCACGGTTACTCCTGACTGTATTCAGCACATGCACCTATTACGAAAAAGATTCCTTGGTCACGTCCATAATGTACCTTGGCACTCATCGAGTGCGTATTCATTTCTGCAATGTATCCTAATAAAGATACAGAACGTATACCAATACTGTTTGAGCGTCAGGTTTAAACTCGAAACTAAAGAAAAATATAAACCATTTACTTTACCTTGCTGATTTGCTTGCCCGATAAAGAAATGGCGTTTATGACAAGGCATGAAGAGCCTTAGGTTGTGCCTAACAATCAGAATAAACTCAGGCGGAGATAGTCTTCAATTCACTGTTCTTTCCTTTTGAAATTCATATCTACATAATGGTGTTGACCTCTTAAGTTTGTCAAACAGTGATTCACGTGTGCAATGTATGTTAAAATGTAGATTCCTTTTTTTCTCCCCCCCCCCCTTTTTCAACGATATATCTGTGTATCAAAGGTGAATATTATGTATACTACATCGTATAACATATTTTAGTTTTTCTTTTGTTATTTGTGAACTACGGTTTTTTCGCCATTACACTACGTTAACAGTGTTGTTTCATGAGCTTTGCTTTGAAGCTGCCGCCAAGAAAGGGCCTCACGGCGTTGTCAAGCTGTCTCGGACAGCTTTTTCTGCGCCTCCACTGTCTGTACCTCTCTAAGGCAGAATTAAAAAAAAATCTTGAACTTGAATTTTAGGAAGTGCAATGACGGAACTCACAGAGTGTATGTGATACCCTCAAAAGGACCCTGCAACTTTGCCTTACGAATTCACCGCCACAATGTTTTTCGAATCTGGCGGGTACGAGCGAAGTTACAAAGGTTTGTCGCACGCTGAAACTTCTTTTCTTATCTCATACCGACGAAAGCGCAGGAAGCTACGTAGGGGGAGGGGGGCTAGGCACGGGGAAAGCAAATACGTCCCGCGCGTGTAGTAACCTTGCGAGCTTTTTCTATTTTTTGCGGATTACGCGACTTTGCAGTGAAATCATGCACGCACGCGTGGACAATTCACAGCCTTCCACAGCGAATCCCTGTAACTACCGAGCGTGCCGTGCTGAAATCATCCAATCGCTGATCGAACGGCTTGGAAGAGGATATCTTGAGGTTCCTCTGTTATTTGCCGAGAGAAGAAAAATAATTTTTTTGCGGACTGAAAAATTTTTCGGGAATACTAGGCCGCGTGCTGCGCTATATTATTTTGGCTCGCGTGTTCTCGGGAGCCTCTATCACGGGTAGGCAGTGTTTTCTAACCCTGCTCGAATAATGTTGCAGGGCCCCACCGAGGAAGTGAAGGGCGGTTAGCATTTCTGGACGACACAAAATTCTCAGTGATGTAGTTTTATGTATTTCATGTAACTGACAAGAGACACAAGAGTGAATAATAAAATGATGTAAATATTTTTTGTTGCCTTGTTTTTTCTCACGCTGATCTCAGTAACCTGTTTATGACACTTCGGAAAAGCCTTATTCGTAAACCAATCATACTATTTCAAGCTGCTGATCTCAAAACCTTATACAATTAAACTGTTACCATTTCGGTTTGATCGCTCATTATGTCTTATCTCATTGTCATATACATTTTTTACACTTATTGTGCAGTGAGGACAATGCTTAGTCTTTTGTGATTTTAATGCAGTCTGAAGAGTGCGAAGTTTCTTGTAGGAGCAGCAACGAAAACGATAAATGAGGCTAAATATACTGGTTACATAACTTTGAAATCTTGACGTTGTGCTATCTGTACTTCGCAAAATGATTGTGTAAATGGGTTCACAGAAGTGAAACAATTTCATGTTTCATGTATATTTGGTGTTTGTGCTTGTGAAACAGAGAGCAAGGACATCAAAAATGCCGTAACTGGCACAAAACAAATGGTCTTTAAAGCTGTAGGAGGAATTCTTTGACTGCGTGAACCTTGTAGTTGCCCACACTTATGCATGCACGCATTATCAGACTTTCACAGGAAGGGACTTATTGTGCGTAGGACTTTGTGTAGATCAAATAAAAGGAATGATGGGTATAACATTGTTAGCAGTTTGAGACAAAAATAGGGCTCGTCATATAAAGTCAACGAAAAAATTCAACCGTGCCTTTTCTTAGTTCTTGGTAGAATACTTAAAATAACACACGTGACTGTCAGCCAGGATATGCATACTGTGCGGCGCATAGCCATGGGGAATTCTGCGTTGTGTTGTTTTTGGCCGCAGTTGTTTTAAATGCGAAGCATGTTTTTGCGCACTGCAGGCACTTTTATTATCTATCTATCTATCTATCTATCTATCTATCTATCTATCTATCTATCTATCTATCTATCTATCTATCTATCTATCTATCTCTATCTATCTATCTATCTATCTATCTATCTATCTATCTATCTATCTATCTATCTATCTATCTATCTATCTATCTATCTATCTATCTATCTATCTATCTATCTATCTATCTATCTATCTATCTATCTATCTATCTATCTATCTATCTATCTATCTAATCTATCTATCTATCTATCTATCTATCTATCTATCTATCTATCTATCTATCTATCTATCTATCTATCTATCTATCTATCTATCTATCTATCTATCTATCTATCTATCTATCTGTATATCTGTCTGTCTGTCTGTCTATCTGTATATCTGTCTGTCTGTCTGTCTGTCTGTCTGTCTGTCTGTCTGTCTGTCTGTCTGTCTGTCTGTCTGTCTGTCTGTCACTCACACTAGCACGAGCCTGCACAACTAGGTGGTTACGAACCGGTCACAAAGATACATGCATGGGCAGACCGACGGCTTTGACAGCTTCGCACCCAATACGTCAGAGATGTACGTGTACTCGTGATGCGTTCCCAAGTAACCATTATCACATGCTAATAAAATGTTTCAGCTTACCACAGTTCATGTTGGTAGGGCGTGTAGTGCGTTAGTGCGTATAGTGGATGTAGTGCGGGTAGCTAACGTCCTTCCATCCGCGTTCTTCGCGTAATGTCGATCGCCAAAGTACACGTCTATCCCCGAAGCATACTAAATTTTGTTAACCCCTAGTTGGGGTGATCACGAGGCCACTCAGACGTAGGCGGATAGATAGATAGATAGACAGATAGACAGATAGATAGATAGATAGATAGATAGATATATAGATAGATTTCATTTTTTATTCAGTACATACTGCAGTCCGTAGACCAAGCAGGAGGGTAGAGGTTTGTACACCAAATTTGCTAACTATCCTTCGCGACAACTGAAAAACAAGTGCATACTAAGTAGAGTGAAATAAATATACACTGCAAGAAAAAAAGTACACAAATTGCTCGAAACAGACTTGAGCACAGAAATAACGCAACACAACTGAAATCATGAGAAGACGTTATCTAGCAATGTATCAACAATGTTGACTAAGCCAAAAGATGCATGTATTTTTGAAAGTCGAAATTGCCGTATTCAGGAAAAACATATGTAGGCAAAGTATTCCATTCGCTTGTAGTTCGTGGAAGGATGGAGTGTTTGACAAGGTTAATACGTGTGAAAAGGGCGCCAAGTCATGATTGTGTTTATGTCTGGTTTGCCTGGAAGAAGACAGAGAAAGGTATTGATGAGGATTGATATTAAACTGATGATTTCGAAGCTGGAAGACAAACTTAAGTCCGGCGATAGTTCAACGTGGCTTCAAAAGTCGAACGTTGCTTGTAGCCATAAGTGATGAAGGTGAATCAAGACTGTGATAGGCATTATAAATGAATCTTAGCGCCCTTCTCTGGACTATCTCAAATTCATGATCGAGTGTCTTTTTCTTTAAATATGGCTCCCAGGCCACGCATGCGTACTCTATACATCGTCAAATAAAAGCAAGAAGTTTTATTTACGATGGCAAGATTTTTTAGCTTGTGTCTTAGAAAACCCTAGCTTTCTAGAGGCGGAGGAACAAGCGTCGTTCATATGGTTGCTACGCGACAGTTGGTTGGTAATCTTTACTCCTAAGTATTTAAAATTGTTCATTTCGATCAAGAAATTGGTATTTACGGTGTATTGCGGCGTAAACGGGCAACTGCTTATTTGCAAATTCACATAAATAGCCACTAAACAGATGCTTAGCTCCATCGACTAAGTATTGCAGCAATTGTAAAGGAAATCGAGGTTGTTCTGCAAGAGCCTTTCGGCTATGAATTCTGCGCCGTTACGCCGAATCTAACTAACACATACATAAACAGCCACAGATTGCATACATGCTACCCCTACAGCATACAGAGACGTGCCCATGTTTGTGGAAGCACACCGATGCTTAGCCACATTATGTGGGAATCTACGGCACTGCAGAACAGGAAAGAGACAATAGCAGAGAGATGTGCGAGGCAAAGCTGTCCCACGGCCGCTGGATCAAACAGATGAAAAAAGGACCCGGGTTGTTTTTCATCCAGCGCCCTTGGCTGTTCAGGCCAGCCCTTGAGGACCAGCGTAGGCAAATTATGAGGGCTGATAGGATGAAGAGAGCCAGCGGTGCTTTGAAATAGGGGCCCGACCACACGGTGTTGCCCCGTGTTAGCGGCAACGAAGTCTTTTTCGAAAATAAAGTTTGGTTCCTTTTTTCTTCGTCTGCAAGTACTCTTGATCTCTTTCCCTTTTAACTGACTTGTAAAGAATGCAGTCATCTGCAAAAAGTGTTAGGCTTATGGCAGAAGTATCAACTGATGAAATGATATCATTGATAAAGATAAGAAACAAGGCATGGCTTAGGACGTTGCCCTGGGAAATTCTCGAGGTTATAGGCAGAACTCCAGAGCTGCAGCCTTCGACCTGAACAGCTTTCAGCTGGTGTGGTAAGAGAAAATCGGCTGAATTGTGTTCATTGATGCGCCAATGTTTGAAAGTTTTGTTAGTAAGATTACCATGACAGACACAGTCGAAAGCTTTCCTAAAATCAAAGAATATGGCGTCTGTTTGGTTGCCCTTATGAAGTGCTATTGCGAAGTCATTAATAGTGGTGATGAGTTGGGTGGTAGTCGAGAGGCCTTTCCTAAAAAGATGTTGAAAAGGCGTCAAAGTATTGTTTCCTTCATGAAATGACATTACGAAAGTGCGTGATGATGTGCTCAAATAGTTTACGTGGACCAAAATTCAATGATATAGGGCGGTAGTTTTCCATATTCAGGTGATCACCTTTTTTTAAAACAGGAATAACACGGACATAGATAGGTAGATAGATTAGACGGAGGGAAGGACGGATGTATGGATAGATAGACGAATGAATGCATAGATGGATGGATGGACGGACGGATGAATGAATGGATGGATGATCAGACGGATGGACTGACGAACAGATACGCCAAAATGTCTGCAGGACTTAAAGATGTAATTTGAATTTAACAACAGGATAGGCCACGTCTATCTGCAGATTTTAAACAAGAGTCCGTAGATGTAACAGTAGCGGATAGCATAAGGTGTAGACCCTTCATGCTCTTTTACGACGTTCCCCGCCGCGGTGTTCTATTGGCTAAGGCACTCGGTGGCTAACCCCTAGATTGTGGGATATAATCTAGGCATCAGTGGCTGCATTTATAGGAGAGGCGAAAATGCTGTAGGCTCATGTAGTTTGATTTGGGTGCACGTTAGAGAACCCAAGGTGGTCGAAATTTCAGGAGCCCTTCACTAGGCCATTTCTCAAAACAATGTGGTGCTTTTAGGATGGTAAACCTCACGTATTATTATATTTTTCTCGGACTCTTACAGAGACACGATAAAGAAGATCTTTGCAGAAGCATTGGTATTTTAAATAGACTAAGGTACTACGTCCCAACAAATATCAATAGACAAAGTCACTATGCTCTAGTACACTCATGACTAACATACATCTGCTTAGTGTGGCTAACAACGACTGTCACAAACCTAATTCACTTTTAGTGCTACAAAACCGCGCAATACGTGCAATATCTAACACCTCACTCCTCGAAAGTACTCGTTCACATTTCGAAAAGCCACTTAATATTGCCCATCATTCGGTTATATAGACACAAGCTATGCTTAGTGATACAACGCCAGTATAAAGTAATACATCTCTATTCTTGGATCCATATTACGTCAATCAATCACCATACGAATTACGTAAGAGCTTCATATACAAACCTAGATCACAGAAAAAACTATGGTGACCAACGGTTAAGCTCACGTATACCAGACATCCTAAATCAATAGCCAACCATACTTCATTTATTTCAGGATGGAACTTCAGTGGGTTCTAAAAAATAACAAATAAAACTCACAACAGACAAAAATGATGACCCCGTTGATCCTTAAAACTTGTGACTTTATATTGTCTTGTATTCGAGTACACCTTGTTGGAAGGACCTGTGATTGTTTATTACAATATTGTAATGATAACATATTGTAATTACTTACTGTAATAACACTTTTTTGTTTTTAAATTTTTTATCGGTACGATCGTAGGTTTCTCCTTCTGTTCATATGCGAGCCGGTCATATTGCTTTTTACTAGTGAACTTGTTGATTATATTTTTGCGCATTTCTCTCGCAATAGTGGCGAGAAACTATTTTGATTTTCTTTCTTTTTGTGTGAGGCTCATTTATCAGTACAAGTGGTTGCATCGATACCACTTTAAAACAGCTGTATTTATGTCCTTGCACTTATAATTTTCTTTAACCCTGTAATAATTCTTGATGAATATGTACCAGTGTATTCTGTGCAACAAATGCTTGTTGCTGTGTCTATGCTTTTGCTTGCCACAATGGCACGACCTAATGAGGCGTTTATTAAGCCTTTAGTCGTGTTCCCCGAGGCAAAGTGTAACAATTTTGCCTCGAATAGAATAAAAAATCAAAATCAAATCTTTGACAAATAACGCAAACTCTTAACAAATAACTTTAAAAGTTAGCTGCGAAATTGTCTTCTATTTAAAGGGTCAAATGAATTAGGTGAAACTACTGTACAAATTCTAATATGCTTGAGGTCCATACTTACTCGTAATAAATTTACACGCGCGTAAAGTTGGCCTGCATCTTTGCAGTGTTTCAAGTATCACAAAGATTCATTTTCATTGTCCTTGTAAAAATGTTTGCGTGTTGCAGAACTTTGACATGAAGTTTCAATAATGGCTGAGACGCATTCTACGTCATCTGAACTAAAGCACCATCCTGACGCGTTATTCACACGCGCAATGCAACACCATTCGGTGAATTGCCACGTGAATGTGGCGCAAGGTTCAAGTCAAATCCTCGTGCTTTATATAGGTATGGCATCGAGCTAAGCGTGCTCATGAGGTTACGGAATGCACAAAGTGAAGCGCGATTCCCTCTTTCCGTTGAGAATATTGACAGCTTGATCGTAAAGTTCCTTGGCAAGCTTGACAATTTGGGATTGAAGGACCAGTGCTGTATTGCTTTATGGTAGGTATATGGAAGAGGGTGAAAATGTCAAATATTGACTTTCATTACGAACAGGAATAAGAGAGTTCCACATAAGTGCTGCTCAAAATAAAGTACCTTGAATAGCTCTGACTGATATGAATCAGTATGTCGCGTTATACGTTATTCATTCAAGGAATACAATAAAATATATGCAGTGGAATAAACCTTGGCACTTCCATGAATAGTATTGTTGAAGAGTGGTTCCCTTTTTCGCACGACTGAAATTCCTCATCGATGTGCCAACGTCCACATGCGTAAGACGGAATGATTTTACTGTCAAAGCTGTGTTCGTATGACACATGAAATTTTTCAACTCATGGTTTTAAACTGTTCAAATATTGTCTATGTTCCGTATTTCCATCCGTGCAATTGTCACATATTTTCTTTGCTTTCTATTCATAAAAAGTGATATTTTCGCTTTTTACTGTGCTTTAGGTTCGCTGTTTTGCGTACAAATTTCAGTTCCTGAAGTAGGAACGCAGGAGATAAATTACACTAACATCTCCTGTTATACCATAAGTAAAAAAGCAGTGACATGAACGTGACTCATGTCGCGTTTTTTTTTCGTCGACGAGCAGTTGTCCATCCCCTTGTAATAATTTGGTACAAAAGATGCAACCGAAGGAAGAAGTAATAGGCCCAGTATCGATTAGTCGGAACAGTATTGAACCCAATGCGAAACGGGTGCACATCTGGTAAGTTTTCAGCGCTGCCAGCTTTGTCAAGGGGTCAGCCTCCGCGGTCCCGCTTCAACTGATCCCATAGCCACACGAAATGGTGACGTGACTCTCAGTTGACACTTCGTCTGCTCAGCACGCACGTTTATAGGCATGTCTTCGCCACCTCTATTGTCGCCGCCGCCGCCATCAGTGTCCAGAAGCGACAATAAAAACACTGAATAATATGGGATCGTGATGATTCATCGTGTGGGGAGTGATTTTTGGTTCGATCCTCTTCTGACCAGTCTTTTTGAAATCGACGCTGGACCGAGCAGCGACGAGGCAGCTGGAGACACACGCTTGCGTCATGCTGGCTGGTAGGACACATGAACATTGGGTGCGTGTTACTTACTCGCGATTACCGTAGCTTCAAATAATCACATTCGCGTTCACGACTCCACGACAAATCATGCGAAGTGGTACAACGAAAACGCAGGATTCACACGAATGCACTGCACGAATCAAGAGAAACAAAGCAAGTGAAACCATAGCTAGGCAACCAGGCGTCGCCGCCCCGTGGTACCGCATGTAGGCACCTCCATTAAAACAATAAAATTGCCGACGTTATCGCTGCTCGCTCATCGTCCCTTGGCGCCTGAGAAGTGGCCTAGGAGCTTGCTGAACAAGTCAAAATACTGTTGATGTCTTATGGCTGGGAACGCGCCGATGAGCCTTGGACTATCTTTGTGCTCGAAATAGAATAACTTCTACGTGGCATTTCGCACCGATGTGCCACCCAGACAACACTGCGTCTCCAATTGGCCGCTAGGGGTCTTGGAGTGCAGGCCGCACTTCGCTTCGACTCCGTACCATGACAGCGAAAATTGCCAATCGCTAATATCTCGAGTGCTGTCAACGACACGAACGTCTTTGTAGAGGTGAGCGCTTTCTAATTGACCCCTCTTGAGGTTTCGGCAATCCTCTGGAGGGCCGTATGGCCCATACACCGAGCCACGTCGCGCCAATGCTTTGCTAGGCCTTGCGAAGGGTCGCGCTGCAGCATACCCACCTGAAGCCAGCATGGAAGTTTAAGTTCAAGGTACGACGATTGACCCAGACCAGTTTGTCCCTCGGGACTAGACCCATGTCCTCCGAGCCTAGGCACACCTACGAGAAACACGAAAAGCAACCCACGGTACGAACGCCGATCCTTCTGTGCGAGAGACGCCGAGTTAGTCGCGGGAGATGCCGGAGCCCGCCCGAGCTCTAACGCTACAGAGCTCATCGCCGCAGCTGCGCGTTCTCCATACAACTGCACAAAATATCAAGTAACTACCACCCCCTCCACCAGACGGATACAAACGGTAGTATTCCACTCCCAGGGAGGCCTTGACCTTATGACGCTGTCACCACGCTACCTCCTCGCCACTCTCATGCAGGCCACTGAGCTGACTGACCCATCTACGCTGACCCTTCGGATTCACCCCGTCAACAACACTTGCACAGTGTCTGCGGTGAATCAAGAGGACGCGCTCAAGCTTGTGCAGCTCCATCGAATAACGTACAAACAGCATGAGGATGTCATGACGATATATATCGCACCTCCCAATTGCTCGGTCCGGGGAGTTATTACAAGCGCCTACTGAAAAAAAATGCCACAAGAGCTACTCGCGGACTTGATTGCCCGCAACCCTCAAGAAACCATAAAAGACGCTCGACGAATGGGGCTCACACGTTCAATTTTCATTACCGTTGGTCAAGCCACTGTCCCCTGGAGAATCGTTTATTGTGGAGGACTGCATCTGTGCACGCCCTACACAACAAGGGTCGAGACATGTAGTTAGGCCAGATCATAGGCCACCACGCAGATGTATGCATCCAACCTAGGTACCAAAGATGTCACAGGTGTGGCCAGTTACGTCAGAAGGAAGGAAACCCTAAATGTAGTCCACTATGTATTATCCGCGAAGGACCGCATCTGTGGGGAAGCCGGGATTGCAAGCACCGGCACCTAGTTAAAGTCACCAGGCGCACATTAGAGCGTGAAGCATGATCCCAGCAACAAGTAGACCACGCAATATAAGATTCAAGCGACCAATGCCCTGAGCAACCTGCTAACCTACGAGACGGACACTCCAAAAGCTCCAACCTACCTACATGGGCCGACAAGCTGAAGAAGCCCAAGAGGACCAGCATACCAGTGACAAACAGACCAGCTGCCCCGGACCCCGTGACCAGAAGTTCCGGGCCCTGCGTATGGAGGTAAGCCGTCTTACGACCCTCATAACACAAAACCCTGCTCTTTTCTCATCACACTTGCCCCCACACCCACCCACCCAGACCCAGCCCACCGCGGAGTTATCAGCTCAGCCACACATTCCTCGTCCCCTTGTAAAAAGAAGCGCTGTTCGTACTCAGACGACAATTATTAGGCTGACCTCAGAAACCTGGAGGTCAAATTCGATGCCAAATTAGTAGCTATGGAGGCACGCCTCGAAGACCAATTCTCAACACTAGCCGAGCAGCTATCTAATCGTTTTGAGCAACAGATAAATGCACCATTCACACACCTAGCCTCTGGAAAGTAAGTTTGCGCAATTCGAGACCTGCCTGCAGAACTCGAGACCACTAGCAACTCGCCACATGAGGATTCCTCTACTTCTATCACACACATACCCCCTCCCCCTAGCTCACTTTTACTACAGCCACAGCAGTCAATCCTTGCTCCACCCAAGCTTCAATATGGCGGGTCGCGATAATTCTAATCATCTATTGCTACTCCAGTCGAACTGCCGCGGCTTTCTGGGTAAGCGCGCACTGCTCCAGATTTTAGTATCTAGCCTTCCTGCCATACCCAAACTTTTTTTGTTACAGGACATACAACAACAAGGTAAACTTCCCAGTTACAATGCAGTACACTCAGACACCACCGACGCTCCCGAGTGTCCACACTCATTCACTGCACCATTACTTACCAAGAACACACCATTACCTCCCCCACCCCATGCGTCCTCATAGAGATCATCCCCACAAAACTCGGCACACCTTCAATATTGGTAGCTAATATCTACCACATCCCACGCCAGGCCATGGCCACTCTCAATGCTCTGCTGCAGAGAATTCACCACATCGTGGGCCGAAACGCCCTACTCATATGCGGTGACTTAAGCTCTCAACATACTGACTGTGGTAATAGGTACACCACAGCAAGAGGTCACAGGCTTTGGACTACCATCCAAGACCTGTGCCTTACTACACATAAATTTCACATACCAGCCTGAATCAGCACTAGCGTAACCATGGACACTAGCCCAGACCTGACACTAAGCCGCTCATTCAAAGACATCTCGTGGTCCCGTACGCAACACACACTTCGAAGTGACCATTACATTATCGCCATACAAATACCTTACACAAGCCCACAGGCCTCGACTACTCACTCACAATCTTATTCAATGGGACGATATACGATCCGCTTGTCGGGAGCTCCCCCATACCCCAATAAAAGACATTGATCATTGGGTCACGTCTCTCCTGAATGACCTCACCGCGCACACACAACACATTACCACACCACCCAGCACCCCTAAATTGGACACACGCCAAGACCACCTCTGGGAGGCACACCACAGCATTCAGGAGAGCTGGAAACGGCAGAAACATAACAGAACGCTAAAACGGTGACTTGCGACGCTACAGACACAAATAACTGCGCACGCCGAGAAGCTGTGCCGTTCCAACTGGACCAGGTGTGCAACAGCATAGCTGGTAACCTTTCCACAAAACATGCATAGCACTTCCCACGGTACCTTATCAATCCCACACACCCACGCACAACGTCACAACATCCTATTACACGCCTACTTCACAACTCGACGCTTTCCCCTGAAAGTATTGTGGACCAACTCCGCACAACGCACACAGTACCCGGCACCTCTTCCCCTCTCCCACCCTAGACAAGAGCCCCAAATGAGACTCTGGACAAAGACATTTCGGAGCAAGATGTTCGTATGGCGCTCCAAAACATCCACACAAACTCCGCACCAGGGAAAAGACATGATTACTAACTCTATGCTCCATTACCTGGATGATCAATCGATTGCCCAGATTACAGAATACTTTAATAAATGCTGGAAAGAAGGCACCCTGCCAAAATTCTGGCGCCATGCCAAGATTAACTTTGTCCCTAAACCTAACGAACCCCTCACCATACCAAACATTCGGCCTATTTAACTCACATCGTGTCTCGGGAAGCTTCTCGAACACGTTGCGCTAACAGACTAACTCAACAAATGAACGACCACAATCTATACCCGCACACTATGGTGAGCTTCCGCCTATGTCTCTCCGCCCAAGATCCCATGCTTCAACTGACGTACGACATCCTGGATCTTACAATCCTTGCTCGTACTAGAGCCGTCTTGGCCCTGGACTTAACAAGGCCTTTGATCGCGTAGAACACTGAGCGATCATGGCGGCTCTTTCCTTCTCAATGTGGGCGTTAACATGTACGCATACATACAATCCTTCCTCTCGAGACACATGGCCGAGGTTCATATGGGGCCCCATGCGTCCCCTTCATACACCCTCGGTTAAATAGGCACTCCTCAAGGTTCAGTCCTTTCCCCTTTTCTCTTCAATGCCGCACTCATTCTCTTAGCCCGTGCTCTTGACAATATCCCTCACCTTCCCCACACCCTCTATGCCAACGACATAACTCTGTGGACTACCCACGGTAGTGATGGAGACATAGAGGAAGCATTAAAAACCGCTGCCAACATCACACAGCAACACGCACAAATCATTCGTCTCTCCTGCTCCTTCAAAAAATCTGAGCTTCTTCACATACGCCCTTCACCACGTACTGTTCCCACTACCCCTGTCACCATTACTTTGACCAGCCGTACTATCCCGGAGGTCGACACACTCTGGATCTTGGGCATTCACATCCAAAACAGCGGCCGTAACACTTTCACCGTCCGGAAACTGAAGCAGGTGACGGAGGCGCTCTCGCACCTCGTCCGCCGAGTTTCTGGCAAATATCGTGGCATGAAAGAACACGATTTCTGTCGACTCATTCATGCCTTCATACTGAGCCACTTCCTTTATTTTATACAGTCCCATATCTCCAACTTCGACAAGAATAAATAGCCACTCTAGATGCCATGCTTCGAGAGGCCTATAAGGTGGCTTTTCATCTCCCTCCTCACACCCAAACCACTACACTTCTTCAACTTGGGCTTCATTACACTACACACGAACTGATAGAGGCCCACAGACAAGCCCAATACATTCGTCTAGCTAAGACTTTTACTGGACGCCACATACTTGACACCCTCAACATTCACATACCAGCAGCCAACCCCTCACTCCTACCAGTCCCTCCACACATACACAGCTCACCATAAAGCCTCCCCCTGGAAAACCTACGCTGCGTACCATTCGGCCCGCCGCAAGGCCCCTGCAAAAGCTCTCCACAATACTACGGTTCCGAGGAGGATGCCGCATGGGTAGATGCAGTTTGCGCGGGCGATGACGCGGTAGTTGCAGTCGTTGATCGCACACTCCAGCCTATCCCAACTCTCCGCCTAACTCCTGAATCCAACCCGGAATCCTCGGATGAAGCGGCGATCACACTTGCCCTCACTTGCACTGATGCCCGGTACGTTCTTTCCGACTCAAAAACCGCAGTGTGGCCGCTTGGGCTAGTTGGTATGGCATGACGATAGTTATAGCGCGAGAAAAAAACGACGTGTTCTTCTTGTCTCTGTGTCGTCGTTTTGTTCTCGCGCTATAAAAACCGCAATTCTAAATTTTGCGCGAGGCCAAGTCCATGACACCGCTTCCGCAATAATCAGCTCACGCCCCAAACTCCGACCAGCCATGTGGAGCTGATCTGGGTGCCTGCTCACTCTGTAAATTCCTGCAACGAAGCCACCAATAACCACGCCCGAGGTCTCATCAACCGGGTGGCGGCGGACTCCAAGTCGGGCTCTTCCAGGGAGCGCATGCATTCCTTTAGCGAGATGACTGAAACATACCACGTGGAACGCTAGCTATACCCTCTCACCGCACTGATCACTGGACAATTTTCACCTGATATTATGGCGTCGCCTCCAGACCCGCACACGTCCCTCCCATTTCCTTTCCCGCATTTACCCAGCAGCATACTCCCCGTCCTGTGCTCAATGTGCTCATCCCCACGTTCTTTTACCCACATCCTCCTCGAACGCTTGGTGGACCCTCCCCCGTGGAGCCCGCAGCCACTCACCACATGGGAGGAATGGGAGACTCTGCTGCGCTCGACGGACCCGGCCAAGCAGAAGCCCGCCACTGACCGGGCCGCCCACGTCATGTAACTGCATGAACTCATGAACGCATAGAGCAGTGGGGGTCATGCAGGGACCCTGGGTCATACGTGCCCGACTCCCTTGATCAAATAAAATTTTTACCACCACCATCACCTTCTACGTAGCGAACGTGATTCAGACTTCACTAAAAAAACTCACGCATACCAATCAATCGAATGAACGCCACATCTCCAGTTTGAAATTTGGTGTCACTGCTCGTTTCAAGTTCTTGATGATGTTTTTTGTAATGCACGACGATATTTATCTTATGAGTTCCCCTTTGATAATGAATATTATTAATTATCTCGCTACAATGAGTGGGCGTGGGAACAGCGCAGAAATGCGGCACCGTAACCTTGCTCGCTTGTTCATACAGGTTGTTTCACTTCTTCACTTCTGCTCGTGGCTATCACCGACTGCTGGGCATGAGCCACGGACAGTGCTTCTGCCTGATAGCGACCAGTTTTCAGCCAGTCCAGGATCTGGCCGGAAACACCCCTGCAACATCTTCCCGAGCCAGACGGCCACTTCATCGGTCATGACGTCATCGCAAGCCCAGGATAAACACGGATGGCACGAACCTGGCCTCTCCAGTGGGCGTGGGAACAGCGCAGAAATGCGGCACCGTAACCTTGCTCGCTTGTTCATACAGGTTGCTTCACTTCTTCACTTCTGCTCGTGGCTATCACCGACTGCTGGGCATGAGCCACGGACAGTGCTTCTGCCTGATAGCGACCAGTTTTCGGCCAGTCCATGATTTGGCCGGAAACACCCCTGCAACATCTTCCCGAGCCAGACGGCCACTTCATCGGTCATGACGTCATCGCAAGCCCAGGATAAAAACGGATGGCACGAACCTGGCCTCTCCAGTGGGCGTGGGAACAGCGCAGAAATGCGGCACCGTAACCTTGCTCGCTTGTTCATACAGGTTAGTAACAATACTCCTTTATATGCAAAGAAGTCCAACAATGTGTACTTGATGCTGTTCCCACGCCCGGGAGTCTTGTTGTCACTGTTAAGTGAATGTGTAGATGTTATATCTATGCTTGTTTTGCTATCTGGCGACGTTGAAGAAAACCCAGGGCCCAATAAAAAGGTTCCTGAGTCTGACGTATCGAACAGGGCTCATGAGCCAAAACTTGGTGACATGTTTGCTCTTCTGCAGAGCGTGAACTCTCGAACCGAAAAAATGGAACAGGACCAAGTGAAGTTAATATCTAGCGTGAATGAAATTAAAAACAACCAGGAAGCAATCGAGCGCAAAGTTAACGACATCGACCGTAGGCTCGCCGCTGTCGAAGCAAAAGCGTGTGACAACGCCGAGGTCGGGGATGAACTTTTGCAGCTAAAGCAGCTAACCGACCATCTGAGCAGAGAAAACGCTAGGTTACACGATGAACATTCTCAGCTTGAGGATAGAATGAGACACAGTAACCTCTTGTTTTACGGTTTGACAGACTGTCCGCAGGAGAAATGGAACCAAACTGAAGAAAAACTGGTTAAAGAGATCAGTACCGTTTTTAAGTCACCAGTGCCGAGCGAAGCTCTTGAGCGAGTACACAGGCTAGGAACGTACAGGCCCAACCAAAATAGACCAGTTATTGCTAAGTTTGCATCTTTTAAGTTAAAGCAGGAATTACTATCGCTCAGCGGAAAATTCAAAGAGAATGGCATCGTTGTAAGTGAGGATTATTCCCTTCAAACACGGCAGGCGCGAAAGAAGCTTGTAGAATTTGCCAAACAACGGGACGTTTCTTTCAAGCTTCGGTACAATAAGTTACACATTGGTGATAAACGTTACAGTTACAATTTTTCTGATGACAGTGTGTACGAACTTGGCGGCGCCTTTGGGGAATTCGTTAATCGGCAGCTTTCAGGCGAACCCTCAGTATCCAGGGCACCGTTATCAGCTGCAAACTCGCCGCAGTAGCGACACGCGAGGGGTGGGGGGCGGTGCCCAAAAAATTCGCTTTCTTTTCTTTTCACGAACATCAGGAGTGTCTTATCGAAACGCGATGAACTAAATGCGGCGGTCGACTCATGTGACGCTGATGTTGTATTGTTAACTGAAACGTGGCTTACTTCAAAAATAACAGCAGTGAATTGTTTGATTTGACAAAGCGTTTCAATGTGTATCGTCGTGATAGAGGTGATAGATGCGGCGGTGGTGTACTTGTTGCTGTAGCGGATCATATTTCTTCGTCTTTTGTGCCTGTTGTAACCAATTTAGAGATCATATTTGTTGAAATTTGCACATGTTATAAAAAGATTATCTTGGGTATCTGCTACCGTCCACCGTCCTGCAATTCGAGCTTTGTCAATAGCCTTCACGATGTGGTTAACATAGTTATGGAACGTTTTCCTAATGTACCAGTCCTTTTAGCCGGAGACTTTAACTACCCAAATATATTTTGGTCCAGTGATGTACCTCAGTTAAGTCCGTTCTCTACTGACAGTTATATTTTTTTGAGCTTTTGTTCTGATTTCAACTTTACGCAAATTGTCACCCAACCAACTCGCATTACACCTACTACTTCGAGCGTTTTAGATCTCGTGTTAACCAACGTGCCTGACCTGTTCATGTCTCCACTTTGTTTGCCTCAATTAAGTGATCATTCTTTGCTCCATTTCACTATGGATGTTTGCGTTCCTCACCATGAAAATTATACTAAGCACATTAGAGATTACGCTGCTGCCGATTTTGATGCCATCAATAGAGAACTTTGTCTATTTCTGGACAGCTATCTTGATGAATTCGAGGCTCGTTCTGTTAATTCGAACTGGATTTTGTTCAAAGAAAAAGTAGCATACCTGACTGAAGCGTTTGTTCCCCTGAGGCTAGTCACCACCAATAAGCATGCTCCCTGGTATAGCCAATCTTTGAAAAGGTTGGCTAATAAGAAAAAAAGGCTGTTTCGGTCCGCTAAAGTTTCTAACTCGCAGGCCAGATGGGATTCTTACTACGTTGCTAATGGGGAATATAGGAGGGCCATAAAAGCAGCAAAGGAAACCTACTTTAATAACACACTCCCTAATATGTTAGTCAACAACCCGAGACAATTTTGGAGGGTGGTGAATAAAAAGATACTCATGAAATAACACTTAAAACTTCGGACGGGGTAACCCATAAAGATGATTGCGCTGTTATTCTCTGTGACACCTTCGCGGCGGCAGTGTCAGGTCTCCTCAACAAAGGTTCAAACCCTGTTTGTCAAGCTAGTGGTTATCTCCCGATGGAAGCAATTCGTTTTGACACAGCAGGTGTACAAAAAATAATAGAAAATCTTAAAGTCTCGTCTTCCGCCGGAATTGACAACATTACTTCCAAGTTTTTAATCAACACTAAAGTCTATAGCGCCATAATCTTAACAAAAATATTTGAGCAATCTCTGGAAGTGGGTTGTCTTCCGGATGATTGGAGTGTGGGAAGAATTATTCCATTCTTTAAGTCAGGTGATAAACTTTGTCCGGAAAATTACAGACCAGTATCAATCACTTCGATACCATGCAAAATAATGGAACACGTAATTTATTCACAGCTTGTAAATTTTTTAGAGGGCAATTCTTTCTTTACTGATTCGCAGCATGGATTTCGTAAAAACTTTTCCTGTAAAACGCAACTAATATGTTTTATACATGATTTGCATTCTATTCTCGACAACGGCACACCCATTGACTATCTTTTTAGATTTCTCAAAAGCGTTTGACAAAGTACCTCATGATTTACTCATTTTAAAATTACGGAGCCTCAATATAGATGATAACGTCCTCGCGTGGGTGATTGCTTTTCTCAATAACCGTTCCCAATTTGTAACTGTTAATAACTTTGATTCGCCCAGGGTCCCGGTTGGCTCTGGGGTCCCACAGGGCTCCGTGTTGGGACCATTGCTCTTTCTGGTCTATATAAATGATTTGCCTCTAAACATTACTTCTTCAGTGAGTCTTTTCGCAGATGACTGCGTAATTTATCGGGCAATTAAGGGACATTCAGACGTTCTAGATTTGCAGGCTGATATGGATCGGGTTCAGGAATGGTGTGAGACTTGGGGCATGGCGTTAAACGTTAACAAATGCAGGTACATGCATGTTAACCGACACAGCACTAGTATCAGGTCGTATCATATTAATAATGTACTTCTCGAAGTAGTAAATTCTTATAAGTATCTAGGTATCCACATAACTTCTACATTGTCACATTGACACACATTGAATATATTGCAGGTAAAGCTAATAGCACGTTGGGTTACCTTCGAAGAAATTTTAATCAGGCACCCGTTTCCTTGAAACTCTTAATCTACAAAGTATTGGTACGTAGCAGATTGGAATATGCAGCATCTGTTTGGGACCCTGGTCATGACTCGCTTATCTATGAATTAGAACGAGCGCAGAATCGGGCAGCGCGCTTCATCCTTTCAAATTACCATCGCACCTCGAGCGTCACATCAATGAAAACTACACTAGCATTACCCCTACTGTCTCTTCGCAGGAAAGTGTCTCGGCTGTGTATATTCCATAAAATTTACTTCACCAATCCGTTACTCAGAAGCAGATTATTGGCCCAACCAACTTACGTTTCCACTCGCATTGATCATCGCCATAAAGTAGGACTTCCTTTAGCGCACACCAAGTGTTTTCATAATTCATTTGTGCCAAAAACATCTGTATGCTGGAATCATCTTCCTTGTGATATTGTTGGTATAAAAGATGCTGCTTTATTTAAAATTGCCGTCACTAATTTTATTTGTACGTAGCCTCAGTTCAACCCTGTAGCAAGCGACGATTGCAATTTTTCTGTTGTTGCATTTTGCTTTGTATGCTGTACATGTATGTATGTACCCACTCCCCTCTGTAATGCCCTCGGGCCTTGAGGGTAACTGAATAAATAAAATAAATAAATAAATAGAAGCAGGATAACTAAATACACAGTAAAGGTTACAACATACTTGAATTATCCGACCGTAATGGTATTTTCACGATGCCTAATATATATATATATATATATATATATATATATATATATATATATATATATATATAAAATTTTGCACATCTATGCATGTGTGCAGTCTTTCACATAGCTGCCTTGAAAAAAGTTAAAGGGGCATGACAACCAATTTTCGACCATACTGTTCTGTGGGTTGATCCTTGTGCGGATAACAACAAGCTGGTGAAATTGTAGCGTCGCGCCGCTAATATATCATGGAATATTTTTATAAACGAGCGAGCAGCCTAAGAGTCGGGCAACACTGGCACGCTCGCAAGCCTAGACGTAACGCGCCGCTTGATGGGCGAGCTGCAGCACGGTCTGCATTCCGGAGGACGATCGTGCGCCGTGGTCAGCTGCACTTGCAATCTAGCTTTTTTTTAAGTGCGAATGCACTTTATAGGCGACCCTGAATCCGCCATCTGCGGTCCGCCTCCTCCTCTCCCCTAACAACGGCGCGAGGAGCGGAGAGGAGCGTCTGTAGCAACGGCGCAGCGACGCCACACACCACGTGATTGCGTTCGCTCTGCCCTTCGCTCCGTGGCGCCCGCGTAGCCATGACTTGCTCGAGATCGGCAAGTCGTCATAGGTTTGTATCTATCGCAGCCAGCAAACTTGACTGCGATACCTCCAACAACGAGTGCGACGCAATCGAATGCGAGCATTGCACGCGTCGTTGAAGATGTCGCGCACCGGTTGAAGACAAGGCAGCGCGGCGAAGAACCCGTGATGCCGAGCGCAAGCAGGCAAAGTGGGCCGCGGACATAAACATCATTACAGTGCGAGTTTACTCTCACATATACGCGTAACCTGCGCTTTGCCGGTGACATTGCATTGCTGAGTAACTCAGCGGATGAATTGCAACTCATTATTATGGAGTTAGACAAGGAGAGCAGAAAGCTGGCTCTTAAAATTAATCTGCAGAAAACGAAAGTAATGTACAACAACCTCGGGAAAGAGCAGCGCTTCGAGATAGGTAATAGTGCACTTCAAGTTGTAGAGGACTAGGTCTACTTAGGGCAGGTAATAACCGCGGAGCGGAACCACGAGATTGAAGTAACTAGAAGAATAAGAATGGGGTGGAGCACATTTGGCATTTGGCTTAAGGGATTGCCGCTATCCCTTGAGAGGAAAGTATATAACTGCTGTATCTTGCCAGTACTTAGCTACGCAGCAGAAACCTGGAGACTTACAAAGAGGGTTCAGCTTAAATTGAGGACGACGCAGCGAGCAATGGAAAGAAAAATGGTAGGTGTATCCTTAAGAGACAAGAAGAGAGCAGAGTGGATTAGGGAACAAACGGGGGTTAAGGATATTATAGCTGAAATCAAGAAGAAGAAATGGACATGGGCCGGGCATGTTGAGCGTAGACAGGGTAACCGCTGCTCATTAAGGGTAACTAACTGGGTTCCCAGAGAAGGCAATCGGGTTAGGGGGAGACAGAAGGTTAGGTGGGCAGATAAGATAAAGAAGTTTGCGGGTATAAATTGACAGCAGCAAGCCCCGGACCGGGTTAACTGGCGGAACACGGGAGAGGTCTTTGTCCTGCAGTGGACGTAGTCAGGCTGATGATGATGATGATACGCGTAAACTCAGCAAGATTTTCCGATAGGGTCCAATGGTTACTGAGAATCACATTGTGATCACACGGGGGAGTTTACGTTAACTCACAGGTGAATGCCAACGGATTTTAACTTTACTCCCTCTCATAGCATCACTCCGTGCATTCGCACTTAGCCAAGTTCACCTTCGGGGAAATGCTTGGGAGTTTTCTTGCGTTGTTCAACCTGCCACTGGAACTAAATGACTTGCAGCTGTTGAAACAATGCCAACGCGTCACCCATGTAGCGCTGGTGCTTGCAGCAAACAATTTTTGCCGATCTGTCTGGGGTAAGAAAGTGTCCTGTGAATGTGCAATGCATATGCCATTCGCATTACAGATAAATATTTGTCAAAATCCTCGTGGGCAGCGCCTTGATTAAGTTTCATACTTGCACTTTTTGCCGGAACTGAATGCAATCGATGAAGGTTAGGCAAAAAATTGGCCAAAATGTATATCCTGAGCAACCCTGGTGTTGCACGGACATGCCATTCGCTTCGGCGAATGTTTACATATGTCTCAAACAGCAACCAATAAAAACAATGGTACCAACGTGCAACCTTCATCCGACCACTTATTTATTTTGTTCAGCACCGAATGTCGGGCATGCACGTATGCTAGCAAAGGAAAACTTGCACCCTTTACTAATTCCATTGCGCGAAGTAACACTTGCTCGTGAATGCAGCATCGACATATCCCCGTATGCCAAGCTCACTTTTCAACCTGGTACGCATAAAATAACGCTACTTATCATCGCCGAAGGCCATCAGCGACGTTTGCCACAACGCCGAGGTCGTTGGTATCTTAGTTCACCCCGTCTTCGACGTTTTCTTCGTCGAGTGAGCTGGTGGCATTGGGGTCGAAGTCAAAACGCGCAGCGTACGTGACGTCGTCGCCGCTTCTGCTGCTCGATGAACCACTGTCCTAATCGTGAGGATGATAATAGGGCCTACGACATCAATATGGTACGGGTAGTTCATGCCACACACTGACACGTGCGCACCACGCGGCAAGCAACTTTCGCAACACAGTGTCACACTGACCGTGTGCAAAAAGTGCTGTCGGGTAGCAAACGACGGCACTGTTCCTTAAGGCTTGTTACGTCACTCACACCATGGCGAAATGGCGGTCGCCGGAGGTGGGCGCAGTTCACAGCTGACAACTTCTACGGCTTATCTTGGTTGAAATATTTTCAAAATGCGAGCGAACTTCCGCGACTTTGAGCGTATCTATCTATCTATCTATCTATCTATCTATCTATCTATCTATCTATCTATCTATCTATCTATCTATCTATCTATCTATCTATCTATCTATCTATCTATCTATCTATCTATCTATCTATCTATCTATCTATCTATCTATCTATCTATCTATCTATCTATCTATCTATCTATCTATCTATCTATGACTTTTAGCTCTCCTGACCATTTTGATAATGGTATCGATACCCAACTTGGTATGGCGTAACATGGCCGTATGAAGAACACAGTTGACTAGTCATAACATGAAAATTAAGACATCTATGTCATGAATTTCATGATATACATTTCATGGTCCTGCATTTTTTGCGGTGGTTTCGTTCACATGACATGTTGCAAAACTGGTATGGTATGGCATTATTGCATGGCGAACACGAGCCACAGACCCTAACATGAAAATCATAACATCCATGTTACGTACCAACATGATTACATGCCACGCGCATGATGCACTCGCGGCTGTTTCGTGTGAGCCACATATACCAAATTTGGTATTGCAGTACGGGAAGGGATGAAGGTATGTGACTGGTACAAACATGATAATCATGAGATGCGTGTCATGTAACAATGTGACTACATGCCATGCTCATGATGCGCTGGCGCTCGTTTCGCTAGCTTCACTTATACCAAATTTGGTATTATGGGAGGTGAACGGATTACAAAGGGATGATACTGGTGCAAACATGATATACTCGAAATGCATTTCATGAAACAACATGACTACATGCTACGCTTGTGATGCGTTCGCGGCCGTTTCGCTAGCTTAAATTGTACCAAACTCGGTATTATGCGACGCGCATGGACGACATTCAAACGTGATATTCATGACATGCGTGTCATGTAACAACACGCCTACTTGCCACAATGATGATGCGCTTGCGGCCGTTTTGATAGCTTCACATATGCCAAATTTGGTATTACGTGACGCCAATGGATCACGAAGGCATGCGACTGGCGCAAACATAATAATCATGCGATGCGTGTCATGTGAGATCATGACAAAATGCCACAGCCAAGGAGCCAATACATTTAGCGCGACGTGGTGCACGTGCTTGCTGGCGTTCATTTCGTCGCATCACGCCGGCGTTGCCACGCCAGGTACCGGTCGCAGGCGCGCATCGCGCTGCGTTGCTTTGAGGAATGCGCGTTTCAGCGCGTCCGGCATCCCTCCGTCACGAAAAAGGGAGACGCAGTGTAGTCTGGGTAACCCATCGGCACAAAATGCAGCACGTCGCATTTCGCGCCGGTCGCCGTCCCGTCGAACCACGCCGACACTGGTCGCACCCGGCGTCAGAATAAAGAGTGCTCGCGTTTTGCGGACGTAGCGTCACTGTGCCCAGCGTGCACGCGCGTCAACGCTACATTGGAGTATATTGGGCCCTTCATGACGCGCTCACGGCCGTTTCGCTAGCTCCACATATATACCAAATTTGGTGTTACGTGACGTCAATAGATGACGAAGTATATGACTGGTACAAACATATGACAATCCTGATCCGCGTGTCATGTAAGAATATGACAACATACCACGCTCACATCGTGCTCGCGAGCGTTTTGCTTGCTCCACATACATTAAATTTAGTATCATCTGACGTGGATTCCTAAGCCGGGGAGGTCACCCAACTTGGACAACATGCGCCCCATTTCGCTCACATCCTGCGTGGGAAAGGTAGCCGAGCATGTGGTCCTCAATAGGTTGACTCGGTACCTGGAAGACAATGGGATCTACCCGTACACTATGATTGGTTTTCGGGCCAAGCTTTCGACGCAAGACGCTATGAAGCTGCTCAAGCACCAAGTCATCGACTGCAACACTCGAGACATGCGGGCCATTCTCGGCCTCGACTTAGAGAAAGGCTTCGACAATGTTACTCACTCTTTCGTGTTGCGGTCGATTGCTGAGCTCGGCCTTGGAGTCAGATTCTACAAATATATCAAATCGTTCTTGACCCGTAGGAGAGCCACCCTCAGTGTGGGAGACCTTGTCTCCGAGGAGATAGAGCTGGGATCGCGCGGCACGCCACAAGGGTCAGTGATATCGCCCACCCTGTTCAATCTTGTCATGATCGGGTTGTCCAAGAGGCTCTCATGTATCGAAGGCATTAACCACACAATTTACGCGGACGATATTACCATTTGGTGCACAGGTGGCAGCTACGGGCAAGTTGAGCGCTCCCTACAGGAGGCCATAGACACCACGGAAGATTACCTCCGTCCCACAGGCCTGAGGTGTTCCCCAAGCAAGTCTGAGCTCCTCCTTTACCAACCCACTAGGCGAGGGCCCAAGCCCAAAAACTGGCAGCCGATCTCGGAGAGTGATATCAAGCTCTACACCGGAGATGGCAGCGTAATACCCAGAGTCGACTCCATTCGGGTCCTCGGCATGACCATCGAGTCCAATGGTTCCAACGGCAAGACTATACTCAAGCTCGCCGCCAAGACGGATAACGCGGTTCGGCTGGTTCGGCGGGTGGCCAACCGCTACCAAGGCCTCAAGGAAGTCAACCTAATCCGCCTGGTCAATGCATTTGTGCTCTGCCACTTTTCATATGTCGCAGCCATGCACAATTGGCAGCGTGCCGAGCGTGACAAGATCAACGTCTTGCTCAGAAAGATTACCAAGCGGGCCCTCGGTATCCCGATCAGGACGCGCACCGAGCGCCTGCTCCAGCTCGGAGTACACAATACGTTGGAGGAGATTGCCGAAGCGCAGGAGCGGGCCCAGCTCGCGCGCCTTTCGAGCTCCCAGACCGGCAGACATATACTCCGAGAGCTCGGTCACTCTCCGGCTGAAGTGGACGAGAAGATGAGACAGGTGCCCCGTGAGATTCGCGACCTCATCACCGTGGCACCGATACCGAGGAATGTCCATCCCGAGCACAATCGTGGTAGGCGACGGGCTAGAGCTGCCACTCTTCTCAAGCAGATTCACAGTGAGGAGCACGGCGTCAGCTTTGTCGACGCGGCAGCGTACCGTGGGAGCCACGCCTTCTCCGCAGTCGTCGTCGACTCCAAACAACAAATCACCAACTGCGCATCGGTTCACACTGACGATCCGACGATTGCCGAGCAAGTGGCCATCACCCTGGCCATCCTGGAAGGTGAAAGGGAGGTCATCTATAGTGACTCTAGGTCAGCTAATCGCGCTTTCGAGCGCGGTGTAATCTCCAAAAAAGCCCTGCGCGTGCTCCAAAGTGGTGGCCGCGACGGCATCAAGCACCACGTACTGATTTGGTTTCCTGCACATGTTGGACAGGTCCAAGGCGCTCCCCCCAACCTCAACGAGTCTGCCCACGAGGCCGCGCGCGCACTAACCGACCGCGCGGGTTCCGGGCAACGATTCGGGGCCAACGGGGTTGCGGAAAACAGGGACGCGCCTGCCACGTACAACGAAGTAACAAAATATTTTTACCTCGCGCGGAGACTATATCCACTCCCTCATCCAAATCTTAATAGGCCACAGGCCCTTACGCTCAGACTACTGCAAACCGACACGTACCCTAACCTAAAATTCCTTCACGCTATTTATCCTGACGTGTTTCCCAATGACGCTTGCCCCGCATGTGGGGATGTATCCACGCTGGCGCACATGCTCTGGGAGTGCAAGGCAATGTACACTAACCCCAACACTACATCGGTCAGGTGGGAGGCGGCCCTACGCAGCTCCCTCCTGGCCGACCAACTTTGGGCCGTCCAGCAGGCCCGCGGAGCGGCCGATAGGCTTGGCCTAACGGTCCCGACGTGGGAGTCGCCCGCTGCGCGCTGACGCGCGCCTTGCAGGACCTCAATAAAGTTTCGCAACCAATCTGATGTGGATAGATGAAGAAAATAAACGACACATCCAAGCCTGATAATCATGACACAAAAGTCATGTACGGCATCATTTACCTTCACCTCGTAACGCCGAGCTGATTTTAAAGTGATATATCAACGTTTCTCATTCTTGCTTCGGATATCATTGATTCTCACTGTACGTGGAATCTGCCATTTTTTTTACAGTCCAGTATTTACTCGTGTACAATAATATTTGACCCTATACCTCCGTTTTTTGCGGAAAACCTTAAATATCGGGAGACCCCCATGCCATGGCCCGTTTAAAACACACGCTCTAAACGACTGAAGCTGGCGTAATGTTGTCATGTGCTTGCTGTCTGTGGCAATCTTTTTCGTTTCCGTGGCAGAGAGTAAAGCTGTTGTGTTTTTTGCATATTAGCTTTTAATGTGTCAGCTATTATTGGTCCTTCCTTCATAACAATATACATTAGGATGCCGACTATACATTAAGCAATGTCTGTAGTGGTATTGTTACATATTTTGTTTAAAGCAGTTTCGAACAACAGAACCGAACAAGCGGACTCAATGAACGCTTACTCGCAACAAGAAAGTTTTTAAAAGAAGCATTAAAAAACTTTATTGTACCTTGAAAATCAATTTTATGCAAAGCACAAGATTGGCACGGGATTGCGTCGTAATTTTTCATCGAGCGAAACATGACGAAGAAGCGCTAATTATATGCACATATGCACGCAGCGAAACACGTTATACAGCCGCATATGATTTATAATACTTGTTGTTTACAGTTGCGGAACGATGCCAACTGCAACATGGATATTAGCAATGCCAGAAGTGCTAAGCTTATATGAAGTCTTGAGGCTCGCGAGCAGGGTAGCCCTGGACATTGCTACACAAGTAAACTTTAGTGGATGGCGCCCGAGTGTATTTGAAGTTAACCTGATGCGACGGCTTTATCATAGGAGCACATATGTAATGTCTATTATTCCATTCGTAGGGTAGACACTGCCAATGTGACCATTCTTTAACGCTCACGGGTTAAAATTACTCATGTCCGTTCTCGCCATAGCTGGATAGATATAAACTATCACTTGTGGCACATACCCGCATACATGCTGCACATATTCGTCAGCGTGAATGGGTTACACATTTGGCGGAAAGGATTGAACAACGTTTGCGACAGGATTCGGGCATTATTCAAGCCATGACTGTCATATTCGTCAAACCATTTTACCATCCAATACTAATTTTGTTTACACCAAGTTTGCGTGGTGATCACGAGAGCCCCCAGACCATGGCGGGCGGGTGGGCGGACGAGCGGATGGATGGATGGATGGATAGAGAAATGGACATACGGAAAGACGGACGAATGTATGTATGTATGTATGTATGTATGTATGTATGTATGTATGTATGTATGTATGTATGTATGTATGTATGTATGTATGTATGTATGTATGTATGTATGTATGTATGTATGTATGTATGTATGTATGTATGTATGTATGTATGTATGTATGTATGTATGTATGTATGTATGTATGTATGTATGTATGTCGTACATACATACATACATACATACATACATACATACATACATACATACATACATACATACATACATACATACATACATTCGGCAGCAGCGGCACAACCAGCGAGCACACGTTAAAACTTGCTCCGTATTTTACAGGTTGGTGACCATATTGTTACGCACAAGGAGGACCAGGACGTATACGGCTGAAGGGGGCCGTTTATTTTGATAGCGAAGAGAAGCGCCGGAGCGGCCTACACGTAGATGATCGCAGTGTCGTCGTCTTCTTTTTTCCTCCAGCTTGGGGCAGCCAGCATGTTCATCCATCTTCGTTTTCTTCCCAGGCATGCGTAACATTCCTCCCCTCGCAGACGAAGCCCGCCGGGCGAGGTAACTGATTCACCTTGGTGTGTACAACTTCAGTCGAGCGACATGGACTGCTTGGGTTTTAGCGGCTCTTCTACCACTTCTCGTGAGGCGAGCTATTGTGTATGTGACTTCCGTGATTTTGTCGAGAACGACAAACGGTCCGTCGTATGTGGCCAAGAACTTTTGGCATAACCCGCGTCTTCGTACCGGAGTCCACAGCCACACTAAGTTGCCTGGATGGTAAGTTACAGGCCGGTGGCGGACGTCATAGCGTACCTTCGATTTTTCCTGTGATGCCAAAGTGCGTAGAGGAGCAATACGACGCGCCTCTTCTGCAAGGCAGAGGATTTCGGTGACTGAGAGGTTCTCGTGCGCCGAGAATGGCAAAACTGTGTCGAGTGTGTGCCGTGGCGGTTGTGCGTAAATCAAGAAAAAGGGGCTATAGCCTGTTGTCTCGTGCTTAGCGGTGTTGAACGCGTACGTTATAAATGGTAGCACGTCATCCCAGTTCTTGTGGTCGGGTGCCACATACATAGACAGCATGTTTACAATCGTTCGGTTGGTGCGCTCCGTGAGCCCATTTGTTTGCGGATGGTATGGCGACGAGTGACGAAGGCGGGACTCACTCAATCGAAGCAGCTCTTCTACTATATCTGCCGTAAATTGTCGCCCACAATCACTGATGATCACGTGAGGTGGGCAATGTCGGAGGATAACGTGCTGCAGCAGGAACACAGAGACGTCGCTGGCAGTTGCGGTTGCCCGCAGGGGCGCCTGCGCAAGTAGGCGTTTGGTGTGTAGCGACACCACGAACCCGAGCTAACGGGGGAGTTTCTACTCCCTCCCACGCCTAGCCGTGCGTGGCTTGGCCGTGTCCGGGGAAAAGGGGATCCTGGGGGTTGAGCCGACGCTGGGTGATTGGATCTTTAAGGCCCCCCGGCAGAGGCAACACACCCCTTTGGCCCCGGCTTCACGTAAACGGCACCCCTGGGCTGACCCACCCAGGAGGGGAAATCGGCAGTCGCCTTTTCCTATCTCTCTCTCCCTACATCTTCGTCTTTATCTCTCACTATTTATATGTCCTGTCTTCTACTCTCTTCTGTTTACTTTCATTTTTCCTGGTGGCAAGGGTTAACCTTGTGTAATTACTCAACCTTGAGTAGTTATGTTTGGTTATAGTGGCAATGTACGGCTGGCGTCTGCAGCCTTATGCTATTAAGTGCTTCAGCGTCCCCTGGTTGGACTCCATGGTGGGTGGTCGCCATTGCTGCCGAAAAAAAGTACACTACTATGGGAACACCTGCATTTCCCCGTCTTCTAGATCGTCTTCCGCTTAAGAGAGGACGCACCGATGAAATATCAATTTTCAGCCAACCCACACAATGCTTTTCAAAATTCCATGTAGTGCACAGCGAAAACCCAACAAAACAAGCCAGAGCCATATCTCCATTTCTTGTTGCTAAATCTCTGACTGAGCTCTTTGGCCCAGGATACAAGGTTACAAAGATGGCTAGTGGAGACCTTCTCCTTGAGTTGCCTGAAAAACACCACTATGAAAAACTTGGCACACTCGTAGCGTTTGGTAATATTCCAGTATCCGTTTCACCTCATAGATCAACGAACACCTCACGCGGAGTTGTTTCAGAAGCAGAACTTCTTGAAATGCCTGAACAGGAACTCCTTGAAGGGTGGAAAGAGCAAAATGTCACGGATGTGAAACGAATCGTCATCAGACGCGATAACAAAGAAATACCTACCAAACATTTAATACTCACTTTCGCATCTAGCACACTGCCTTCATCTGTAGACTCAGGCTACATCAAACTCTCTGTCCGTCCCTACATTCCCAATCCAAGACGGTGTTATAAATGTCAACGATTGGGTCATGGCTCACAGAACTGCCGGGTCAGGAAACTTGCGCAAGATGTGGTAGCCGCGGCCACCCATCTGATAACTGTGTTACTACGCCTCACTGCGTGAATTGTGACGGGGAACACGCCGCGTATTCGCGTTCGTGTCCTAACTGGAAGAAAGAAAAAGAAATAATCACTCTTAAAGTCAAAGAAAACATGACGTTCAAAGAAGCAAGAAGAAGAGTGTCGCCATTTTATGGCGCAACATATGCTGATGCGGCGCGTCAGGGGGCAACGCCGCACCAGCCGTCGCCACCCCTTCGGCCAGCGCAGAGTGAGCCATCGGTTGTGGCGCCTGCCCCCAAGGCGGCAGTAGTTTAGTCTACTCCGCCTCCAAGCAAATTGAGGCCGGAGACTCCAGGGTCCTCTGGTCTCAAGGCCTCACCTCACCAGGCGAGGCCTAAAATCCGAACCACCAGCTCGCATGTGCGGGCATCCAGTGCCTCTGAGGAGGCAATGGATACAGCGGTACCCTTGGTACCGAAAGAGCGGCGCGCCTCCTTGGAGCGCGCCAAGAAAAACAAAAAACCAATAACGGGGCCGGACGACCGTCCTGCCACCTGAAATAACGAGCTCACTCCAACACAGGATACTCTTTGTACACACAGCAGCATCTCTCTTGTTTAAATATGCAGACAGAAATATTACAGTGGAACATCCGAGGCCTTCTTCGAAACCTCGATGACTTACAAGAACTCCTCCATGAACGCAATCCAAGAGTGCTGTGTGTACAAGAGACACACTTAAAACGAGCAAACACAAACTTTTTACGTAACTACGTAACCTTCCGAAAGGATAGAGATGATGCCATGCCACCATCCGGTGGTGTAGCGGTTATAGTTGGTCAAGGTATAGCATGTACACAATTACCCCTTCAAACTTCCCTCGAGGTGGTGGCTGTCCGAGCAGTTATTCTAAACAAACTTGTCACAGTCTGCTCTTTGTACATACCTCTGCACCACCATCTTGAAAAACTTCAATTCCAGTCTTTAATAGACGAACTACCTGAACCTTATCTGGTCCTTGGGGACCTGAACGCACATAATAGTCTATGGGGTGACTCTCGCTGTGATGCACGAGGTCGTCTCATTGAACAATGCCTCATTTCATCGGGTGCTTGTCTGCTTAATAGGAAAGAGGCAACATACTGTAACCTTGCCAACAAAACTTACTCTTCCATAGACCTCAGTATCACATCTCCTTCACTCGTACCATTACTTCAGTGGAAAGTCATAAATAATCCATATGGAAGTGACCATTTCCCTCCAGTTTTGAGTACACCAATAATAAATGAATGTCCTCCACATGTTCCCAAATGGCTGGTAAACAAAGCTGACTGGGAACAATTTCAAAAGCTTACTCACCTAAATTGGACTGGCATATGCGGATTAGGCATAGATGAAGCTGTGCAGTACTTCACGGCTTTTCTTACTGACGCAGCAACCAAGTGCATTCCTCAAACATCTGGACTGCCCGGAAAACGACACGTTCCGTGGTAGAACAATGAGTGTCATAATGCGCGAAAGGAACAGAACAGGGCATAGAGGTTGCTGCGGAACTCGCCGACAGCGGAAACCCTTGAGAGCTTTAAGAAAAGAAAATCTTGAGGCAGGAGAACGCGTCGGCAGGCCAGAAGAGAAAGCTAAAACAAGTTTTTATCAGGGATAAATTCATATACACAAGAGGCTAAAGTCTGGAACATGGTTCGTAGGGTAGCAGGAAGACAAGTACACTCACTCCCACTCGTAAACAGACAAGGTGACAGCCTGGAAGATCAAGCGAACTTCTTCGGTGCACACTACGAGCAGGTGTATAGCTCGTCACACTACACTGAAGCTTTCCAAAGATACAAAGCAAAGATAGAAAAGCAGAAACTAGAATTCAAGTGCACAAATTACGAGGCATACAACCAACCTTTCAACTTAGCTGAGCTACAAACATCACTAAACTCTTGCAGTAATTCCGCTCCAGGCTACGACCATGTCACATATGAAATGTTGAAAAACCTGCCGCTCAAAACGCGAAAAACTTTACTCTCTCTATACAATGCTATCTGGCTTTCAGGCACCATCCCTGCTTCCTGGAAAGAGGCTATTGTTATCCCTATTTTGAAACAGGGCAAGGACCCTTCCTCAGTTTCAAGTTATAGGCCAATTGCACTAACCAGCTGCCTTTGTAAACTTTTTGAAAAAATGATAAACCGCCGACTTTTACATTTCCTTGAAACACACAATCTTCTCGACCAATTTCAGTGTGGGTTTCGGGAGGGTAGATCCATCACCGACCATCTGGTGCGTATCGAGGCACAGATCCGAGACGCTTTCGTCCACAAACAATACTTCCTCTCAGTGTTTCTCGATATCGAGAAGGCCTACGACACAACATGGCGTTTTGGCATATTAAGAGACTTGTCTCGCCTGGGTGTGCGCGGTAGAATGCTTTCCATAATCGAGAGTTACTTGTCCAATCGGAAATTCCGTGTCCATGTGGGCAGTATTCTCTCGCAAACACTTGTGCAAGAAACGGGAGTACCGCAAGGTGGTGTACTTAGTTGTACACTTTTTATTATTAAAATGAATTCCTTGCACCTGTCCATCCCCCGCAACATGTTCTATTCCACATATGTCGATAACGTCCAGCTTGGCTTTAAGTCGTGCAACCTAGCAATGTGTGAGCGGCAGGTTCAGTTAGGTTTAAACAAGGTCTCCAAATGGGCAGAGGAAAACGGATTCCGGCTGAACCCAGGAAAAAAGCACGTGTGTCTTGTTCTCCCGAAAGAGAGGCGTGCACTCAGAACCCGACATTGAACTGAACGGCCAACGTCTGTCTGTGAATGCGGAGCATAAATTCCTAGGCTTAATCTTGGACAACAAGTTGACCTTCATATCACACATAAAGTATTTAAAAACAAAATGTTTAAAAGCCATGAATGTTATAAAAGTGTTGTCACGTACTACGTGAGGTAGTGACAGGAAATGCCTCATGAACCTGTATAGAAGCCTCATTCGCACCCGCTTAGATTATGGGGCCATTGTTTATCAGTCTGCGACTCAAAGTGCTTTGAAGATGCTGGATCCCGTGCACCATTCGAGCATCCGCCTTTCTACGGGTGCTTTTCGCACCAGCCCCGTAGAAAGCCTTTACGTTGAGTCAAACGAGTGGTCGCTTCATCTGCAAAGAACTTACATGTCCTTTGTATATTTCCTTAAGGTGAAAGCAGACAAGAGGCACCCCTCATACTCTACTAATAATGATTTGTCGAGCTCCATTCTTTTTCAAAACAGGCCTTCAATTAGGCAGCCCTTCTCAGTTCGCCTGAAGGGTCTAGCTGAGGACACTGGAGTGTCACTCGAACACAGTTTAATGGCTCCTGTGGCATACCTGCCATCGTGGCAGTGGCAGACTATAGATCGCTATGTGTCTTTCCTAGAAGTTACTAAACATGCGCCTATTGCCCATATTCGAACATATTTCTTGGAACTTCAACACAAATACACACGTCCTGAGTTCTTTACAGATGCCTCTAAGTCTAACTCCTCTGTGTCCTACACTGCTGTTGGTCCTTCCTTTTCGGATGCTGGCCCTCTACACCCAGGCACAAGTATCTTCACAGCGGAAGCTTACGCGATACTTGTGGCAGCTAAACACATCAAACAATTACAAATACAAAAAGCAGTAATTTATACAGACTCCCTCAGTGTGGTAACGGCTCTGCACAGTCTTAAAAACAAAAAAAAACCCTGTCCTCGTTTCACTTTACTCCATTTTATGCACACTCTACACACTCAACCGACATGTTGTTGTGTGCTGGGTGCCAGGGCACCATGAGATTCAAGGCAACATGATGGCGGATCAGCTTGCTGCATCCGTCCACGAAAGCACCGCCATTACACCCATATAAATCCCGGCCCTTGATCTTAAGCCGTCTCTCAAACGAAAGCTGAGGGACTACTGGCAGAGCAAGTGGGATACACACACACAAAACAAACTACACGTTATCAAGCCACACCTTGGCCATTGGCCACCAGTATCAAAATCACTTCACACAGAGGTAACATTAACGAGGATCAGGATAGGACACACATACACGACACACTCATATATTTTGTCCGGTGGCGATCCACCATTGTGTGACAGATGTGGTGAAGCACTAACAGTTCTTCACATTTTAATTCAGTGCAAACAATTGGACACTCTAAGAAAACAACACTTTCCATCACCCTACCAACAACATATACCTTTACATCCTGCAATGTTCGTCGGTAGAGAACCGCTTTTTAGTCACAAATCATTGTTAGCGTTTTTAAAAGAAATTCATAGCTTTCATGTCATATACCCGGACATACCGTAGTATGACCTCTCCAGAGAGGTTTTCGCTGCGGTGGCTACAAAATAAAGCACTTGCCTCACGGCCCTTGACGCAAGGGTATGAACGAGTGAGGCATTTGTGCTAATGCCATACATGTCCACCATCGTTTTATTATCATTACCTTTTGCCATCTATTCGCACCACACACACCTTTCACGACATGGTCATGATTTTATTACTTGTATAATGAAGGAATGATGACAACGAAAGGGAACAGCAAGCATCATCGCAGAGTAAGGCACCACGAGATCGGCGCTCGAGCTCCTCCATCTTCCTCGTCCTGTTGCTATCTCCAATCTCCCACCTGCCCGTTTGGTTCGCCCAATAAACCTCTTTACATTTGGTGGATCGTGCTGGGTAACCACATCGCCTACAACCTGGAACTCCGATCCCGCACCCTGCCGTCGACCATGCAAGTTGACGCTGCCCAACAAACAATACCTCTCGCGGCTGCTACTTGCCCCGGCCCGGTTCATCAGCGAGACCCCCCGATCTTTGCCGGCACCGAAGACCAGGACGTCGAGGACTGACTGTCGTCATACGGGAAAGTCAATGGACCCAACAGGTGGGATGACGCTGCTAAGTTAGGCACTGTCAATTTTTATCTCACCGACGTGGCCAAGCTTTGGTATACGAACCACGAAACCGAGTTCGCGAATTGGTCCGCCTTCAAGGAGGCAATATGTGCCGTTTTTGGTCGTCCTGCCTTACGGAAGCTACGCGCCGAACAACGTCGGCGCACACGGGCACAGGAGCCAGGTGAAACTTTCACATCATATATAGAAGATGTGATCGATCTCTGCCGGCGCGTCGATGCTTCCATGAGCGAGAGTGCGAAGATACAGCACATTATGAAGGGCGTCGACAATGACGTTTTCCAGATGCTTCTCGCGAAGTCTCCTAGCACTGTGGCAGAAGTAGTGACTTTGTGCCAAAGCTATGATGAATTGCGGAGGCAACGAGCTCAGACGCGACGCTCATTCCAGACAATCCAACCATTGACCACACTGGACGCTATGACTGACCAGACAAACCTTCTCGCACAAATGAAAGACTTCGTGCGAGAGAAAGTGGCTCGGCAGTTTTCTCTGCTGCCTTTTGCTCAACGCCAGGAGCTCTCGCACCAACAGCCACTGCGACACCCACCACCATTGGCTCCCATGCTCCGACATGTGGTCCAGGAGCAGATTTCCGAGGCTATGCCGGTGTCCTTGCAGCAGCCCCCCGGCACCGCGCCTCTTACTTACTCTGAGGCACTAAAGCGGCAGCAGCGACACCACCCCCCACCGTTCCAGGAACTGCAGTATACCTCAGCCCCGACTCAGCCGTCGACCGCCTGGGTTCCTCCCATTGCCACCACAGCCTCGACTCACCCGTCTGCCGCATGGACTGGTCCCCTCGTCGCCAATACTTGGAAAACGCGCGATAACCGGCCCATCTGTTTTGCGTGCGGCGGCCCTGGCCATATCGCCCGTTACTGCCGTCATCGCGTGCCGGGATACACAGACGCCCGGACACAGAACAGCTTCATGGACCTTTCTCCATCCCGTCTGGAAAATTCTGACCCTCAGTCAAGCTCGTCTTCACGGGAATGTCCGCGTACTATGTCTGGTCGCTCACCTTCACCCCGTCGTCGCTCCCTGTCACCCATGCGTCGTCGGGCAGCTCCTGAACACGAGGGAAAATAACCGCCGCAGTTCAGGAGGCAAGAACTGCGCTGTCGAAATGCTCAAGTCCTCGGACATTGCCGTCGAATATTGAAGTTTTTGTAGAAGGTACTCGAGCCTATGCTCTAGTGGATACTGGTGCTGCCGTTTCCGTGATAGACGCTAAACTTTGCCGCAAGCTCCGAAAAGTGACGACGCCTCTTAATTTGATGTCCTTGAAAACAGTGAATGGGGACCCGGTTCAGCCTGTAGCCACCTGTACTGTCCGAATGATGATCGCGAAGGACCACTACACTGTTGAGTTTATTGTCCTTTCGTCATGCTCACACGACATCATACTTGGATGGGATTTTTTATCGCGTAACCATGCCGTTATTGATTGTGCAAGATCGGAGCTTGAACTTTTCCCGTTTTACGACCAACCAACCAGCCGCATTCAGCCCGCCGTACACAAACTCGTCGTCAAAGAAGGCATTGAAATTATTCCGACAGCAGCTGTGTTGCTCCCCGTATTCTGTGACGGCATCAGGAACGAAGCTGCATTCTTTGAGCCATCAAGCCTCTTCCTTAGTCGAAGACCACTTCTTCTGCCTTATTCAACCCTCTCTATTTCTGAAGGAAACAGTGCTCTTTGCCTCATCAATCCCCTTCCGTATCCCGTCGAACTGTTTCAAGGTGAATCTCTTGGACACGTGCATGCCATTGATAAAGAACAAATTTTTACCATGCCGCCAGATTGTTCCGGTGACTACGACGCCATCAGTGCCCTCAACCCTTCCAATATACCACCTTGCGAGCTTTTCGATTCATCAATTGCCGACGGACTATCGCCATCTGAACGCTCTGAGCTCCTTCAGCTGCTCTACCAGTTTCGTGAATCCTTTGACGTTGCTCAACCTACCCTTGGCCTAACTTCCAGTTTTTTCCACTGCATCGACCCAGGTTCCAACGCGCCAGTACGACAGCGACGATACCGTGTTTCCGCCACGGAACGTCAGGTTATCAACGAACATGTTGACGATATGCTCAAGCGCGACGTTATCCGACCTTCCCAAAGTCCATGGGCATCACCTGTCGTTCTTGTTAAGAAGAAGGATGGTACAATTCGCTTCTGCGTTGATTACAGGCGCTTAAATAAGATCACTCGCAAAGACGTATACCCTTTGCCCAGGATTGATGACGCCCTTGATTGCTTACAAGGTGCCGAGTTTTTTTCGTCGTTAGATTTGCGTTCGGGGTATTGGCAGGTGCTCTTAGCAGATGGTGATCGTCCAAAAACAGCATTCGTGACACCGGACGGGCTATATGAGTTCAATGTCATGCCCTTCGGCCTCTGAAATGCGCCAGCCACATTCGAGCGCATGATGGACTCGGTTCTGCGGGGTTTGAAATTGAACATATGCCTCTGCTACCTCGACGATATTGTCGTCTTTGCACCCGATTTCGCAACACACCTTGTACGCCTGAAATATGTCCTCACGTGTCTGAAGAATGCGCAGCTCCAACTGAATCTCAAGAAATGCCACTTCGCTGCTCGGACGCTCACCATTCTCGGTCACGTCGTATCAAAGGATGGTGTTCTTCCCGACCCGGCTAAACTACGCGCTGTTGCTGAATTCCTCAAACAAACGACTGTAAAACAGTTACGCAGCTTCGTAGGATTGTGCTCCTACTTTCGTCGGTTTGTGCGCAACTTTGCCTCCATAATTGCCCCTTTGACCCAACTTTTAAGCAGTGCCGACGACATCCCATCATGGTCTTCCGAATATGATCACGCATTTACCACTCTTCGCCGTCTCCTGACATCACCGCCTATATTGCGCCACTATGATCCCACGGCTGCAACTGAAATCCATACAGACGCCAGCGGTGTCGGTCTCGGTGCAGTTCTCGCTCTACGCAAGCCTGGATCCCCTGAGTATGTCGTCGCCTACGCCAGCAGAATGCTCAACAAGGCTGAGGTAAACTACAGTGTTACCGAAAAAGAGTGCATAGCCATACTTTGGGAAAGTGTGAAATTTCGCCAATACTTATACGGCCGCACCTTTGCTGTAGTTACAGACCATCATGCCTTATGTTGGTTGTCGTCGCTGAAGGTTCCATCAGGTCGCCTTGCTCGTTGGGCTCTGCGACTTCAAGAGTATGACATCCGCGTCGTGTACCGTTCCGGCCGCCAACATGCCGATGCTGATGCGCTCTCGCGATCGCCACTTTCGACTGAGGCTGCCTCAATATCTTCTATGGAACACGCGCTGTCCGCTCTTGACATCGACACAATGACCTCTGCACAGCGCGACGATTCATGGATAACTTCGCCTCTGGACGTCTTATCTGGCATACCGACACTTCCCATCACTCGAGCAATGCGATGCCAGGCTTCGCACTTCACCATTCGAGGTGGCCTCTTGTACCAGCGCAATTACTCACCAGACAGCAGGAAGTGGCGGCTCGTTATTCCCCGAAAGCTGCGCTCTACAATCTGTGCATCATTTCACTCCGATCCGCAATGCGCTCACGCCGGTGTCTTCAAGACCTATGAGCGTTTAAGGAAGCAGTACTACTGGCGTGGGTTGTTTACTTTTGTTCGACAGTTTATTCACGGCTGCCACGAGTGTCAGCGACGAAAACAGCCACCGAATGCAGGAGCAGCTCCACTACAGCCGCTTGCGTGCCCTGACCGCCCATTCGATCGCGTCGGAATCGACCTTTATGGACCACTGCCATTGACCACAGCAGGTAACCGGTGGGCTATTGTTGCCGTAGATCACCTGACACGGTACGCCGAAACCGCTGCTCTTCCTACGGCGACCGCTCAGGACGTCGCATCTTTCATCCTCCATCGGTTTGTGTTGCGTCACGGCCCTCCTCGCGAGCTCCTCAGTGACCGGGGCCGTGTATTTCTATCCGACGTAGTCCAAGCACTTCTCCGTCAGTGCCATATTGTACACCGGATGAGTACTGCTTACCACCCTCAGACGAATGGCCTGACTGAGCGGTTTAATCGGACCCTGGGTGACATGCTCGCGACGCATGTGGCATCTGACCAAACGAACTGGGACCTGGTTCTTCCGTTTGCGACCTACGCGTACAACACCACTACCCAAGTCACCACCGGCTTTTCTTCATTCTACCTTCTATACGGACGTCAACCATCGCACACAATTGACACTTTGCTGCCATACGCACCAGATGTATCTGAGTGCACGACCGTGTCTGAAGCCGCCCGTCACGCCGAAGAATGCCGCCAACTAGCGAAGCAGTTTACTACGGCTGACCAGCAACGCCAGAAAAAGGCCCGCGATGACGACCACCCTCCTGCCGCCAAGTTTGCCCCTGGAACCCTTGTATGGCTGTATGTGCCACCCTGTGCACCTGGTTTGTCTACCAAGCTACTTTCAAATTACCATGGCCCATACCGCGTGGTAGAGCGCACGTCACCCGTCAATTACGCCATTGAACCGCTTACGCCACCCGGTGACCGTCGTCGGCGTGGACACGATATTGTTCACGTGAACCGCTTGAAGCCGTACTTCGACCCGCTCGTTCCCACTTGTTAGATCGCCAGGATGGGGGCTCCGCCAATTTTCGGCCCTCGCGTCGGTCCTTTCGACCCTATCCGGATAATTTCTTCACGGGTGGCTGGAGCACATTGTCTGGATTTCTTCGACACCCACTTTATTGCGAAACTCGCCCGGGGCGGCCCGGGAGAGCTTTCGAAAGCCTTCGACCACGCCGTGCACCGACCTAGGCCTCTTAGGCCTAGCTCGAGTGCGGCCGCCTGCACATCAGCTGACAGACGGAGCGACCGCCCGGCCGCCCGCCGCTGCCTCGTCGCCCATCTCCTAGCTGTCCACCGCTATGGAGTATATTGTCGAAGGACAGGACGTGTCCCCCGAGGAACTCTCGGACGAATCCTGGCAGTCGCCAGGCCTCCGCGCCCAAGAGCAACGCCGCGCAGCCTTGCGCCTTGCCACCGCCGCAGCTAAGCCCACCACCACGCCGGCTTCTCTGCCCTCGTCGAAGCGGGTAAATACATCGCCTCCGCAGCACCGCCGCCGCGCTCCGCTCCCTCGTCTCCCGGCGGACACGATTCACATCGTCGGCCGCCCAAAAAGCCCCGTAGAACTCACCAAGCTACAGCCTTGGCACTTGTACACCGCCTTGCTGCAAGCAGCGTTCCTGCAAGACCTCCCGCCCGCATCTCGCGACACGGTGCGGATCCACCCCGTCAACAACACTTTTACGCTCAGCGTCGCGGACTCGGCTCGTGCACAAGCATACCTCCGCATCACCTCCCTCACGGTTTCCGGCAATACTTTCACCGTCCACCTTTACGCCCCACCGCCAGACGATGCCCTCAGGGGCATACTGTACCACGCCTTCGACGACTTCACGGACCAAGCCATCCTTGAAGACCTTCAGGCAAGCAATCCTACCCTCTCTGTTGTGGGCGGCCGCCGCATGGGCAAGGCCCCTCACATCTTGGTCACCCTCATGGAGCCGAAACTACCGCGGTGGATCTTCTACCACGGTGTCCAGCTTCGCCTCCTTCCGTTCCGCAACAAGGTGGAAGCCTGCTACAATTGCCGCTCGACCGGCCACCGGACCGACGTGTGCCCCAAGCCGCGGCAGGAGCGGTGCCATCGGTGCGGCGCTGCTCACCCCACACCGCCCGAAGGATCGCCACCCACTTGCAACCCCCGCTGCATCGTCTGCAATGGGAATCACTCCACGTACAGTTCCAACTGTAAACACCGCTACGTGCAGCGCCCTCAACGCCAGAAGGCCCCGGTACCTGACACACACCCCCCGCCACAACAGCCTGTTCCGCCCGCAGCGGTAGTGCGCTCTTCCCAGCAAGCAGCAAGTGGTCCCTCACCAGCTCCACCGCCCAAGTCGGTTACTGCCTCTCCGCCCCCCGTACCAGCGGTGCCTAAACCCACATCACAGCCCATGAATTCGACATGGCCCCGCGGCGCCCCCGGCTTGCCCTCGGAGCCGCAGGTTGTTGCACTGCAGCAAGAAAACGCCTCCCTCCGACAGCAGGTCACTGCACAAAGCGCTCAAATTGCAGCTCAGAAGACCCAAATTGATTCCCTCCAAGCGAAACTGCAAGCTCTTGAAGAGAAGCTGGAATCAGCCATCACAGTGAAATCCTCTCTGCCCTCTACCATTTGCTCCTCCTCCGACATGGACGTTCAGACTCCCGAAGGATGCACTGGCAAGCGCCGTCGACCCAACACTTCCCTTGAATCTCTTCACTTTTCTGAAGAGGTCCAGGTATCCATCAAGACGGCCTTGGTGGATCTTGAAGAGCGGTTGGATAGCCGCTTCAACTCCGTCCACCAGCTTCTCACTGCACAGCACGAAGCTCTAAATTCCCTGCGCACAGACTTCGCCGCCTACCCCCCCCGCCACGTCCTTCCAATCTCTACAGTCAACAGTTGATAGCCTACAAACTGCCATGCTTGGAAGCATCCGAGCAAAGCTACCCCTCCATGCCCGCACCACCACCTCCTCCGGCGCCGCCCGAACCTCGCAAACACCGGCCGAGGCAATATCTTCCGCTGTTAAAAATGGCTGACCGATCCATCATCACCATTTGGCAGTGGAACTGCCGTGGTTTTCGTCCCAAGCGTAACCACCTCCTTCTCCACCTACAACAACTAGACCCCTCGGACGCGCCTGATATCATCGTACTACAGGAAACTCACGCCGACGTCTCCCTCTCGGGTTACGTCGCCTACAACCAAGTAACTCACCATCCTCTGCCCCATCCCGTGACGGCCGTCCTCACCCGGCGGACGCTCGCTGTCAATCGACACGATCTACCCTTCCCTGCAGTCCATCACGTCTTTCTCGAGACACTACCTCAGCAACGTGAACAGCCCTCTCTGTTTATTCTCAACGTGTACAACCCCCCTCGCTCCACTGAAGACGCGTCTTTCCTAGCCTTGCTCCGTGCCGCTGCAGCGAAAGCAGCCAAATCACCCCTTCTTATTCTCGGCGACTTCAACGTCAAGCATCCGGACTGGGGTTACTCGAAGGCAGATGGCCCCGGAAGGAGGCTGTGGCAGCTCGCTCACGATCTCAACCTTTCCCTGCTCACCGACCCCACGCAACCAACGCGCATCGGCAACAGTGTGTGCCGCGATACCACCCCGGACCTCAGCTTCTGCCGCAGCGTGCCCGACGCGCGCTGGTATAACACGCATCAGTCCCTCGGCAGTGACCACTATGTCCTCACCATTCAAGTTCTCACCTCCCCCAGCAAGCCGCGCCCACACACGGCCCGCTATACAGACTGGGACGCTTTCCGAGAACGCCGGTTGCACTCCGCCACTTCCAACATCGAGGACCTCTCGACGTGGACCGACCAGCTGCTAGAGGACCTCGACGCAGTCACCGCCTCGATCCCCACCACGAAGGACTATCCGGCAACTGACGCCCGTCTTGCCCACCTGTGGGCCGCCCGCACCGGCCTTTGCAACCGTTGGCAGAAGCAACGTCACAACCGTCGCTTACGCCGCCGCATTGCGCACCTCGATCGTACGATCGAGCAACACACCACCGCGCTCGCCCGCCAACAGTGGGAGCAGCTCTGCTCGGGTCTCTCTGGTCAGTTGGGCTGCAAACAGTCCTGGCATCTCCTCCGCCACCTCCTCGACCCTGCTTCTGCCAAGTTGGTCGCTCGGCAGCAGTTACAACGAGTGGTCCGGGCTTACCCCGGCGACACTCCGTCGCTGATGGCAGACCTGTCCGCCAAATACCTTCAGCTTCTGCCTCCTGGCACACCTCCTCCCCCTCTCGCGTCCTACTCTGGGGCCCCCAACCCAGTACTGGACGCCGATATCACGGAAGCGGAGGTCTACGCGGCATTACAGAAGCTCCGCACCACTTCCGCCCCCGGCCCAGATCGCATCCCCAACAAGCTCCTCCGAAACCTCGACGCCCCTTCGGCTGCTACCCTCACTTCGTTCCTCAACGAGTGCTGGCGCTCCGGCAACCTCCCCCAATCATGGAAACACGCTCGCGTGGCTTTCATCCCCAAGCCGGGCAAGAAACTCACAATCGAGAATCTCAGGCCCATTTCACTCACCTCGTGCGTCGGCAAGCTTCTAGAACATGTCGTTCTCGCTCGCTTGCAAACGTACACGGACGCACACCATCTCCTTCCCCACACCATGCGTGGTTTCCGCCCCCACCTATCCACGCAAGATGTCCTCTTACAACTCCACCATGATCTCCTCGACCCACCCACATTTTCAGACACAAAGGCTCTCCTTAGCCTGGACCTTCACAAGGCGTTCGACCACGTCTCCCATTCGGCTATCCTTGCCGAACTCGCAGCCCTCAATCCCGGCACCCGCACCTACAACTACATTCGCGCGTTCCTCACCGCCCGCACGGCCGAAATCATCATAGGGGACCTCCCGTCTCCCACGTACGAGCTTGGCCCTCGTGGCACCCCTCAGGGCGCCGTCTTGTCGCCTTTTCTATTCAATCTTGTCCTCCGCTCGCTTCCTGGCAAGCTGGACCGTATCCCCGGTCTTAAACACACCCTGTACGCGGACGATATTGCTCTCTGGGTCACGTCGGGCTCTGACGGCCATATCGAGCAGACGTTGCAACGCGCAACCGACGTCGTCACGTCCCACGTGCACGCGGCCGGTCTTACTTGCTCAGCGGCCAAATCGGCCCTTCTTCTCATGCGGCCTCCCGACCGGCGTCGCTACAAAACTCCCCACCCCACCATCACGGTTCATGCCAACTCTACTCCTGTTCCCGTCGTTTCGCATCTCCGCGTGCTCGGGCTGATCCTACAGTCCAACCGCCATAATACACACACCATAGCCAAGCTCTCGCTCTCGGTGCAGCAGACCGCACGTATGCTCGCCCGTGTCCGTGCGCGGCGTGAAGGCATGCGAGAACACGATCTACTTCGCCTTGTCGACGCTTTCGTCGTTTCCCGCCTCACGTACGGCCTTCCTTATACACGTCTCCTAAAATCGGAACGCGATAAAATTGACGTCCTCATCCGCCGGGCATACAAGACTGCCCTCGGCCTTCCCCCCAACACGTCCACCGATCGTCTTCTCCGTTTGGGTGTACACAACACACTCGACGAGTTGATTGAGGCTCACCGCTCCGCTCAAGTGCAACGCCTTTACCGTTCGCCGACCGGTCGCCACATCCTTTCCTCCATCGGCCACGACACCTCCTCCCACCCTCCGGATCTGGTCTCATTACCCCATGCTATTCGCGCGGCGTTCTACATCAAGCCGCTACCTAAGAATATGCTGGCGGGCCACCACGACGCTCGCCGCCAAGCCCGTGCCGCCATGCTTCAAGCAAAGTACGCCGACCACCCGGCCGTCGCCTACGTAGATGCGGCCCGATACAATGCACGCAGGGACGCCTTCGTAGTCGTTTCCGTGTCGCCCTCCTCAGCTCCTTTGGGGCCGACCATCACGGCTGGCACCGTCAGAACGCCTTACGTCGTCGAGGCGGAGGAAGTGGCCATTGCTTTGGCCGCGACCTCGGCTGACGCAAGCGTCATAATCAGCGACTCGAAACAAGCCATCTCGAATTTCGCGCGAGGTCTCGTCTCGCCTACCACCTTACGGCTACTTCGGCCCCTACTGCAGCAAGATGAGCAGTGCCGCATAGAACTGATCTGGGTCCCCGCCCACTCGGGACACCCCGGCAACGAGACAGCTCACCAACGCGCTCGAGGATTCGTCGACCGAGCGGTGGGCCACTCAGAGTCGGACGCCCTGGTGCCGGAGCCCCTGGTCACCTACCACGACATCACTCAGCACTATCGCCTCGAGCGATATTTCTATTCACATCCTCACAGCAGCCTTCCCAAGCGGTCCGAGATCGCCTGGCGTCGCCTACAGACCCGCACCTTCCCGTGCCCCCTCGTGTTTTCATACATGCACCCAGGTGCCATCGATCCACGCTGCTGCCTGTGCGGCAACGTTGCCTCGTTGAACCACATCCTCTGGGGCTGCCCGGAGGATCCCCCGCCCGCCGACCTCCTTTGCTCACCCCCCACCGAGGGACAATGGGAGGCCCTTCTCTCCAGCAACGACATAGACATCCAGACACGGGTCCTGAAACGAGCGGAAGAAGTCATCGAGAAGCACAGCCTGGCAGCCTTCGTGGCTTAGCCTCCCTTACCCCTCACCCCTTCGATTAATAAAGTTGTTACCCCCCCCCCCCCGCCAGGATGGCTTGATCTTTCTCGACGGGGGCAATTAAAATGAAGGAATGATGACAACGAAAGGGAACAGCAAGCATCATCGCAGAGTAAGGCACCACGAGATCGGCGCTCGAGCTCCTCTATCTTCCTCGTCCTGTCGCTATCTCCAATCTGGCACCTGCCCGTTTGGTTCGCCCAATAAACCTCTTTACACTTGTAAGTTTTTACCCGCTTTACTGCGAGAAATTTTTGTGGCACTTATACAGCCGCTAATAACAATCATTGTCCCCATTCCTGTCTCATGAACTGGCGCTCTTTGGCCATCAAATGGCCCTTGCGCCAAAAAAAACACCATATATCATCATCATCATCAGTTGCGGTTGGTATGGCCGCCGTCTCGCAGTAGCGCGTGAGGTATTCGACACATACAATCATCCAGCGATTGCCCTTAGCCGACTTTGTAAAAGGGCCCACAAGGTCGATGCCAACTTGTTGGAAAGGTGTGCTTGGAAGTGGCAAGGGCTGTAGAAGACCAGCCGGAGCAGTAGATGGGCGGTTGTGGCGTTGACACTGTGTGGAGCTGGCCACATATGCCTCGACTGACTGTCGCATTCCTGGCCAATAAAAGCGTTCCTTAGCACGGTAAAGCGTCCGCGCAGAACCTAAATGTCCGCACGTAGGATCGTCGTGCATAGCACCTAAAATCGCTGTCCGAAGGCTTTCTGGCACTACCAGGAGGAAACGTGCGCCAGTGGGGGAAAAGTTCTTCTTATATAGGAGTCCGTTGCGTACACAGAAATGGCATGCCGTAGGAGCTGTGCAAAGCGATGATAGCCTGGTGTCCTTTCGCTGTTCATCTGTGAAAGTATTGAGGTCGGAAAACTTTGGTGACACAGAAGCTACGAGGTGATCGAGGTCCTCGGCGTCACACTCTGTAGTGCTCAGTGGCATGCGCGAAAGGCAATCTGCGTCAGCGTGTCGTCGACCACTTTTGTACGAGACTATGAAGTTATTCTCTTGGAGCCGAAGTGCCCAGCGCGCTAGACGGCCGCAAGGATCCCGAAGGTTGACGAGCCAACACAATGAGTGGTGGTCGGTGATGACTGTAAAAGGGCGTCCATATAGGTAAGACCGAAACCGCTGAATCGCAAATACTACCGCGAGGCATTCTTGTTCGGTGACAGCGTAATTCTGCTCGGGCCTATTCAAGGAGCGACTTGCGTATGCAATCATGTGCTCGCGGTTACCATAGCGTTGAACTAGGACGGCACCAATTTCTATGCCGCTGGCATCTGTGTGCAGTTTGGTTGGAGCTGATTGGTTGAAGTGTTGAAGAACAGGCCGCGACGTCAGGAGGAACTCCAGTGGTCAAAAAGAGGAGTCGCACTCCGGAGTCCACTCGAAGGGAGTATCCTTCCGTAGCAAACATGTCAGTGGATACGCGAAATCGGCAAATTTAGGTATAAAGCGGCGAAAGTAGGAGCAAAGCCCCAAAAAACTGCGGAGCTCCTTCACAGAGTGCGGCACATTGAACGTTTCAACGGCTGCTGTCTTCTGGGGATCTGGACGAATGCCCTCCTGATCGACTAGGTGTCCGAGAACAAGAGTTTGTCGGTCTCCGAAGTGGCATTTATTTGAGTTAAGAACAAGGCCAGCGTTTCTTATGCAAGTCAGTGCAGTATGCAGACGTGAGGTTTGTTCGCTGAAGGTGCGGCCAAAGATGACGACGTCGTCGAGATAGCACTTGCAAATGCTCCATTTCAAGCCACGAAGAACTGTGTCCATAAATCGCTTGAACGTCGCCGGCGCATTGCGCAGTCTAAATGGCATCACGTTGATATCAAAAAGGCCGTCAGGGTTTACAAAGGCTGTCTTTTCTTTATCTTCAGGATGCATGGGAATTTGCCAGAAGCCCGATCTTAAGTCTACAGAGGAAAAGTAAGAGGCCGAATGCAGGCAGTCTATAGCATCATCAATACGTGGAAGTGGGTACACGTCTTTTTTTGTTAGAGCATTCAATCGGCGATAATCGACGCAAAATCTCCAGGATCTGTCTTTCTTTTTAACGAGAATTGCTGGAGCTGCCCATGGACTTACCGACTCTTGAATGATACCGTTTTCAATCATTTCGTTCACCTGCTCATTAATAATCCGCCGCTCGGATGGCGAAACACGGTATGGCTTTTGTCTAATCGGATTGGCCAAACCCGTGTTGATAGTGTGACATGTCCGAGAAGCAGGGATTAGGGGCGCTTTGTCTTTCTGCGCAAAGTCGAATGCAGAGACGTGCTTCGAAAGTACATTGACCAATGTTCGGCGTAACTTTAGACCATCTGGTAACATCACGGGTTCGGTAGAGGAATTGACAGTCCATAAACCAGCGCGTCCACGTCTGATCGACACCACACAATGTGGGTTCAACACATTCTTTTTCATGCAGTTAATGTACACTGGTTCTACGTTGGCATCAAAGTTGGCGGAATAGCTGTCGCTGCAACCAACAGGTACACGAACGGTTGATGACGGTGGTATGATAGTGTTACCACAGACACACAATGCCGTCTCACCATCCACAGGGTTTTCCAAGAGTGCTGGCGGAACGTGATCACTCAAGACTATTGTCCCTTTGCGGCAGTCGACAGTCGCACCACACTCTCTCAAAACGTCCATACCCAAAATAACATCATGTGTCGCCTGCGGAATAATCACGAACTCCGTTGGGATAACGTGGCCTCCGAGAAACACGTCAGCTTGACACACACCAACAGGATGCAGTGCCTCACCACTCACTCCACAAAACTTCGAAGCTTGATTCCACTTAAATAAAACCTTCCGCCCCAAGGTATCTTTCAAACACGCACTCATGACCGAAATGTTTGCCCCCGTATCCACCAAAGCCATCACAGGCTTATCGTAAACAAAAACATGTACTTTGTTCTTAAGCATCAACACAGGAGGTACTTCTGATATTAGCACGTCTCCGGCGACCTCACCTCCATCGGCCGCGCTTGCTAGTTTTCATGTGGCAAAGGAGACGTGTTGCGACGCCGTGGTGAAGGAGAACGGGGAACACGAGGCGGTGGAGGCGTCAAGCTCCTGTCAGATGTAGGGGAGTGGTTCCGGAAGCTGCGTGTCCAGTAGTCGTCGCGAGGCAGCAGGTGTGTTGCCTTAGGGTCGTCGTAGGGTCGATCAGACGATCGTGTGAAGTGTTGTGGTGGGCCATAGTACGTTGCTCGCGGGTCATTGCGAAGTCGTTCGGAAGGCCGTGCAAAGTGTGGTGGGTAGTTATACCGTGGGGCTACACGTCGACGGTTGCAAAATCGCGAAATATGTTCTGGTACACCACAGGAGTAGCAAACTGTGAGAGGTCGAAACTCTCTTTGTTCGTCGATGAATCGAACATCGTCTTCCCTGGCGTAGTGGGTCCGTTCGTCCCGTATATCATAGGGATAGACCGGGCGTCGCGAAGAAGGCGGACGCTGGGGGCGTCGGTCATGGCGAGAAGCTGGCAAGCGTGGGGCTCTCCTCTGCTGTGGGGGTGCGCTGTACTCAACAGCTGCTGCACTAACCATTGATTGCCAAGGGGTCGTAGAAGGCGGCGGCGCAGTCACAGCTTCACATGGCACATATATCAAATGTTGGTCGTTTATACAATGGTGATCAACTGCTGAATGCGTCTGTTCTCTATAGCGAAAAAGTTCTTCGCGAACAATCTCTCGAATCGTCGAGGACAGGTCTGGGCAGGTGCTCGTGTCGATGCTGGCAGCCGTTGTAACAGTTGTGAGCCGGCCAAACTTTGGAGCAATCCTGCGCATTTTCAGCTGTTCGAAAGTTCGGCAATGCCGAATCACGTCGGACACCGAGCTCAGGTGCTCTTTTCCGATGAGAAAGTTATGGACATCTTCGGCTATGCGTTTCAGCAAATGCCCTACTTTGTCGTCTTCTGACATCTGATCATTGACCACCTTGCAGAGCTTCAGCACATCTTCTATATACGTGGTACATGTCTCACCTGGAATCTGCGCGCGTTGAGACAATGTCTGCTCTGCCCGCTTCCTTTTGGCGCTCGAGTCGCCGAAACACGCTTTCAGCTCTGAAACAAAAACGTCCCACGTCGTCAGTGTGTCCTCGTGTTTTCCGTACCACACGAGCGCAGGATCCGTAAGGCAAAAGAGCGCATTGCTGAGCTGAGCGGCGGCATCCCAGCCGTTGTACTTTCTGACTCGCTTGTACTGGACAAGCCACACGTCGACATCATCTCCCGGTTTTCCTCCGAAGGTTGGCGGGACTCGGTAATAGGGCACGGAATCCATTGGAGTTGGCCTTGAAGCGTTAGGTGGCTGATCTTGGGCCATTACGATCGGCAAAGAAGGGAGTCCGGCAAGGCGGCGGCTGCGGCGTAGTCCAGGTAGTGAAGCTCCCGTCGTTGGGCTTGCCTTACCCAGCACCTCCACCAATCTGTTACGCACAAGGAGGACCAGGACGTATACGGCTGAAGGGGGCCATTTATTTTGGTAGCGAAGAGAAGCGCTGGAGCGGCCAACAGGTTGATGATCGCAGTGTCGTCGTCTTCTTTTTTCCTGCAGCTTGGGGCCGCCAGCATGTTCACCCATCTTCGTTTTCTTCCCAGGCATGCGTAACAATATTATTTTCGTGTTATTATTTCGCCTTTTGCCACTGCTGCCAAGCATTGGTGAGTTCTTGAAGCGTTGAACGGTACTGACATGTCACAAGTACGTTGTTGTTCTTGCCGTCTTGAGCTGGAAGCCCACTGTCGATTTGCTCCGAATGTAAATTAGCGTTCCACTTGGGTGCATGCTCAGGCCTTTCGGAAGAAGCGTATAAGAAGTGGGGGAAAAGAACATGGAAGTGCGATAAGTGCAAGACCGGTGGCCAGAAAACCGAAAACGATACGAAAGGGATGACAACCGAGAGCATTGTAGCCCAGCAACTTTACCCATTAGAACTCAAGATTGATGCCCTCATTTTACTGCCTAGCAAACTTGAAGCCATGGAAACAGCTCTGCAACATCAGTCAAACAAATTCGATGAATTCAGTGTGCATTTCCAGGCTCAAAAATCAGCTACCGGAAACTGGAGGAGAAGAGTCGATGAGTTAGAGCAGAGCAAGGTTGATAAGGATCTAGCTGTGATGGCACAGGATCTGGACAAGCTAGAATACCGTAGCAGACGTTTGAACCTAGAAATGTATGGTATCAAGGAAAGTGAAAATGAAGACCTCATGGCTAAACTGAAACAAATTGCGAAGCAAATTCTACTGCCACCCCTATCACAAATTGACATCGAAACTGTACATCAGTTACCCGCTAATCCAGGAAAAACACGTGGTATAATTGTTTGCTTCGTGAATCAGGAAACAAGAGACATATGACTTTGAAAGCGGCGTCTCTTAAAAATAAAGCAAAAGCACATACATGTGTGAGAACATGACTCGACCAGCGTGTGCGTTGCTTGCAGTGACCAAAGAATGGGCGAAAAAATCCGGTTTTGCGTTTGTATGGAATGCCAATAGAAAAGTGCTAGTAAGGCAAGCAAATGATGAAAAAACATGGGTCATTCGAGGAAGTGAGGAGATCCTTCTATCATGAGAACGGTTGTATCATGCATGTACTTCACTGGTGACTGTCTCAAGACGTCGTTCTCCATATCTAAGTTTTTACGCCATAATAAAACTTTAAGATGCGGCTCTGATCTCTCTGCTTTTCGCTTAAATTCTAGAAGCGTGAGAAAATATTTTGATGAAATAAGCATGCTGCTGTCTGAAATCAAGTAAGCGTTTGGTTTAGTTTGCTTTACTGAAACAAGGTGCTCATCAGAAGATGACTGCATTATGATTGATGGGTAGGACTGTATCTCTGCATGTAGATTAGGAAAGCGTGGTGGTAGTGTTTCTGTATATGTCCGTACAAACCTGTAGTATAGAATAATACCAGAGTTTAAGGTCGTAAATGATAACTATGAGTGCATAATGATAGAGTGTGGTGATGTGTTTTTCTATGTTGTTTACCGCCCTCCTTCTGATTCAATAGAAAGCTTTTTGAATTTCCCTGAGAAACTACTGGACAGATCTTTGGATTCTCGCCTTCAAACTGTTCAAGTGGGGAATTTTAACAATAATGTGTCACTAGATAACTCCTGCTTCCTACGCCTAAATGAAATTATCGAAGTTTATGGCTGTATGAATTTAATTACCTCAACAATACGAATAACAGCTACATCTGAAACGACGTTAGACTTGATCACAAGCTTCGATCATGTTGATGTTAAAGCAGGTAGGATTACTGTCGATATTAGCGATCATTTTCCAATTTACTGCTACTTACCTGGTAAACGTGTGTTTCAAAGTAAGGACGAAGTACTCCTCAGGAGTTATTCCAACCATAAGAGAACTATTTAGGAACCTTATCGCTGAAGTTGAGTAGAGCCTGGTTATAAAAGAAACTGATCCTAATAAAGCATACAACACTGTTATGGAGTACTTGACCTCCATTTATGAGAAGTGCTTTCCTCTTAAGCACCGAAAAAATAAAGAAATTCGAATGCCATGGGTGACAGTAAAATTATACAACAAAATTAAATTAAAAACAACCTATTTCAAATATTCTTATCCTGAGATGCAAATAATTTACATAATTATAAAACATTCCGCAATAATCTGAACAAAAATTTGAACATAGCTAAGAGAGAATATGGTATAAATAAATTTTTTGCTCATACAGGAGATGCACGCCTCCTGGGCGGTGCAATAAATTAACTGATTATAAAAAAGACGAATCGAGAGAGATCAAGTATAAAAAACCTGGTATGAGTAAATCAGGAATATCTGACACCTTTAAGAAACACTTTCTTACAGTTGGTTAGTCTATGGCGAACAACACAGAAGCGTATTGCGATAACTATATAGACACAAATTGCTCATCTGGTGTTTTCCTCTTTCCTACTGACCAACAAGAGGTGAAAAAATTTATCATGTCATTAAAAGAACAATGGGCTTGTGGCTCTGATGACATTAAGCTGAAGCCATTAAAGGCTAAAAGTCACATTATCTCTATTCCTTTTACGCACATTTATAACTTGATGCTATCGTCTGGCCTTTTTTCCCGATCAAATGAAACTTGCTAAAGTTGCTGCGATACAATAAGAGGGGTCGTTTGAGGATCTAAAGAATTACAGACCAATGTCAGTACTTTCTGTATTCACGAAAATGGCCGAGTGAATTATCAATAGGAGGATTACAGGTTTTCTCAGTGCAAACAATATAATTGCAAAAGAACAGTATTGATTCCACAAAAATAAATCTACTGAATCTGCTGTACTCAATAATAAAGAAGACATTCTAGAGAACATTGAAAACACAACCTATACACTAGAGATATTTCTGGATTTCAGGAAGGGATTCGACAGCATTCCACACAAAATACTTTTACATAAAATTCTGTACTATGGTATTCGGGGCACTACAGTCCAAGTAATAGCAATTTACCTGTCATCAAGAAAACAATATACAACTATAAACAATATACACTAACAAGTCGAACACATTAAGTACGGTGTCCCTCAGGGATCCATCATTGGACCTGGCTCATTTCTGCTGGTCATTATTGGTATTGTAAATATTGAGGGTTAGAAAAATAGTTTTGTATGCCAACGGTACTAACGTATTCTTTGCAGGATCACACGCATGTGAAGTATATAAAGAAGCCACTATATGAATGAATAAGCTCAATGTTTGGTTAAATGTAAACAAACTTCAAGTGAACATCTCTAAAACAAGATATATGTTCTTCAAACCAAAAGGGGTAACTTCCATTTTTAACGCACCAATTTACTTCCAAGGCAATTAGATTCAGCGAACAACAATAATAAAATTCCTAGGAATTCTATTTCACTAACAACTTTCTTGGGCCTCTTACATAAACACAATAAAACATCTTTGCAGAAGAATCGGCATTCTAAATAGACTAAGGTAGTATGTTCCAACAAATATCAATCGACAAATTTACTATGCTCTAGTACTCTCATGACTAACATACTGCTCCTTAGTGTGGCTAACAACGACTGTCAGAAACCTAATTTCTTTTAGTGCTACAAAAGTATGCAATACGTGCAATATCTAACACCTCACTCCTCGAAAGTACTCGTTGACATTTCAAAAGGCACATAACATTGCCCATCAATCAGTTATACAGACACAAGCTATGCTTAGAGATACAACGCCAGTATAAAGTAAATGCATCACTATTCTTCGATACATATTACGTCTATCACACACCATATGAATTACGTAAGAGCTTAATATACAAACCTATATCGCGCACAAACTATGGTGATCAACGGTTAAGCTCACGTATACCAGGCATCCTAAATCAATACCCAACCATACTTCATTTATTGCAGGATGGAGCATCAGTTAGTTCATTCAAAAATAACACAAGAACTCATAACAGACAATATGATGACCCCATTGATCCTTAAAATTTTTTGTGACTTTCTATTGCCTTGTAGTCGTACACAGCTTGTTCTAAGTACCTGTGATTGTTTAGTACAATATTGTAATGATAACTTAGTCTAATTGCTTATTGTAATGATAACACGTCTTTCTTTTAAAAATTTTTCATCGGTACGATCACAGGTTTCTCCTTCTGTACATCAGCGTGCCTGCTCATATCAGTTTTGTTTTCTATTGAATGTTGACTAAATTTTTGTGCTTTCTCTTGCAATAGCGGTGAGAGACCATCTTTATTTTATTTCTTTTGTTTGTGGCTCAATATGAGTAAACACTCTTTGTATGAATATCAATTTAAGACAGTTTTCTTTATATATTTGGGAACTTGTATTTTTGAATCTTGTAATCACTCTGGATGATTATGTATTAGTGTATTCTGTACAACAAATGCTTGTTGGGGGGTCTATGCTTTTGCTGCCAGGGTGGCAGGAGCTAGTCAGGCGTTCATTTAGCCTTTAGTCGTGCCCCCAAGGCAAAATTTAACGATTTTTCCTTGAATAAAAATACATACATACATACATACATACATACATACATACATACATACATACATACATACATACATACATACATACATACACACACACATACATACATAGATACATACATACATATTGCAACAGAAATAACGAGATAATTGTTGAATCTATGTGCACGTGCCATAGTTACTAGCTCTAATTAGGTTGAAATAAATGTCTCTTTACCCTGAAGTCATTGATGCTTACTTTTGGCATATATAGGATTTTTTTATTGATATGATATATAAGGAAATGTTGGCGCACCAATTATGGCGCCGGCTACTCCTTAGCCGTTGATTGAAACTTGAACACGTATCTTGAAGCAAAACATACAAAGCAGTGCATGGAAAATAGAAAACTCGGGCACAGATATGCAAAGACACACTTATACGCACATATCACAATGGTAAGTAAATGTTCGAAAATATTCGGTTCACCAGCACAAAACAGTAAAGCACACGTCTGGTCCTTATAAAGATGCATTCGCTCGTATATACATAATAGTCGACACGTCATTCATTTCACAACACGCACGTGATGGGTGTCTTATGATACTGTACATAATAGGTACATGTGTTACAAATGAAAGTTTGTTCTTTGTTAATACTTATCAGCAATTCCGCTGTCTTGTAAAAAACGTGTTAATGCTTTTAAAGCGTGGGACTGTAAAACTCCGGTTGGCCATGGGCCCAGAAGTTTTTTCATGCTAAATGGTCTGCGGTCCAATGCGAACAGTTCGGACTTAAGACGGCGTCTAGGCGTGTCATGATGTGGACAGTCTATGAGAAGGTGACAGACGTCTTGATCTATAAATCCACATTCGCATTTGGGAGTTTCAGCTCTGCCGATTCTGTGAAAAAAATGTTTTGTGTATGCGGCGCCTAGCCTCAATCGGTGAATCAAAGTTTCCATCCTTCGATCGAATGCCAGCGTATTTTTGAATTCAATAAATGGATCTATGTGATATAAATCGCAGCTCTTTGTACTTTTGTGAAACCAAGCAGTTTTGCTCATTCTGAAAGTTATATTCTTTATAATACTACGCAATTCATTTTTCGAAATTGGTAAAGAAACAGTAACGTCTTTACGATGTGCTTGTCGTGCTGCTTCATCGGCAGCTGTGTTTCCAGGAATGTTGCAGTGGCCAGGTATCCACTGGAATTTGATCTCATGTTGCGCCTTCTTTGCTTTGGTGAGCTCCTTCAGCGTTTCGTATGTCATACTATCACTTATTACGGCCCTGTTTGTACTGGAGAGTGATCTTAATGCGGCCTGTGAGTCACTGAAAAGTACCCATTTTCTAGCGTCTGCTACCGAGTTTATAAACTTTAGAGCATACAGAATAGTGAAGAGCTCAGATGTAGTAGATGACGTCATGGGACATAATTTAAACGATTCCTGAATATTGAGCTGTGGTATGATAAATGCCGATGTTGAAGACGTTGTAGTACTTGAGCCATCTGTGTAAATATGCATGTACCCTGGATACCGCATGTGTATCTGATAAAGCGCTAGTTGTTGAGCAGCTTGGATGAACATGTCTCTCTTTCTGATAATGCCATACACTGAGAATTCAATGCTTGGTATTACAAGCAGCCATGGAGGATAGTCCATTTCAGAGCTCCAAAATTCATTTCTGGGTAATATATGTACATTACTCTGTACATCGTTATGAGCATTGCTTTTATCTCTTAGTAAAATCTCCAGTGCCAATGGGTGGTCCTTGTGTTGCGTCTGTAAGAGAAAAAATGACGGCATGTTTCAATTGTTCTCATAACTGGAAAGGGTGGTTGCCGAGTCTCTGCTATGGCAAGGCTTCTGGAAGTCGCTCGTGGAACACCTATGCCGACACGCAGTCCCCTAGCTAATAGTCTTTGAAGTCGCTCCTCTAAAGTGCGGGAAAGGCCATGTAACACTGCTGCAGAATATGCAACTTTTTGTCGTATTAAAGCATTGTGAACAGCGAGCATGGATGATACAGATCCAGCCCATGATGTCCCAGCAATTCTGCGGAGTATATTTACTAGCGTATTCACCTCGTTTTCGAGTTTCTTGATGTGAGGTGCCCATGATAGCTGCCTATCAAGTATTACTCCGAGAAACCTATGCTGTGTCACAATCATTAGTGGTTCTTCTTCTAAATCGAAATTTAAGTTCTTTAACTTCTTACTGGTGAAGGGCAATACAGCTGTCTTTGCGTGCGATAGAATCATTCCTCTTTCTTTTAAAAAGTTGTTGATAATATTTATTCCGTCTTGCAATGCAATCTGAATTAACCGCATGTCCGTGCCAGATGGCCAAATGCACACATCATCTGCATATAAGGAGTATTTCAACCTGGAAGGCAGTCTTTTAGCTAAATCAGCCATAACACAGTTGAAAAGAAGAGGGCTGAGTACGCTTCCTTGTGGCACTCCCTGTCTGACGTCGTGTTCTGCACTTTTTCCTTCGCTCGTCTGTATGAATATTTTACGACCTGATAAAAATTTGGATACCCACCGCAAAGACCTGCCGGGCAGTCTGAGTTCCAACGTACTCAGCAAAACATGAGTGTGACGGACTGTGTCAAATGCCCTTGTGATGTCCAAGAACACTGCGACCGTCAAACTACCACAGGCGCATTCATGCTCCACATACGTTACTAAGTCCAGTATTGCATCCATTGTGCATCTCTGTTTCCTAAAACCTGTCAAGTAGTTGGAGAATACACCAGTTCTGTTGCACCACCATTGAAGTCGCGCATCAATCATTTTTTCCATTACCTTACATAGACAGCTTGCCAGACTGATTGGACGGAAGGATTCAAGGTTCAAGGGCGTCTTAGCCGGTTTTAAGATCGGAATGATGCGAGCAGACTTCCAAGACTCGGGTACAATTTGTTGCGTACATAGATTATTGTAAATATCTAAGAGAATAGTTGTGCCTGTGGGCCCAAGGTTCTTTAGCATATTGTACGTAATGCCGTCCAGTCCAGAGGCCGATTTTTGACGACATGATGCTATAGCACAATGCAGCTCCCTTAACGTAAATACAGGGTCTAGTTGAGGATGCTGGGCCCAAAAGCAAGCATTAATGTTCTGGCTGGCTAACGCGGCAGAATTATCAAATAAGGCACATTGTGATGCGGCGGGCCTACTGATAAGTTGACAAAATTCATCTGCTACCACAGCTTCCGGTTTGTCCAAGGCTACAGCAAGAGCACGAAATGGGAAGCTCTGTGATACAGGGCCACTAAGTGCTCGAATTACAAGCCAAATTCTTGGAACAGCGTGGGGAGAGAGCGTGCCACAGAAATCACGCCAGCGGTGTTTACCTAAATTTTCTAGCCGTCTGCGCATTACACTGTGGATTTTCGGTGCATTTTTGTATGCTTCTAAACTTCCGCTGCGTCGATATGCCCTTTCTGAACGTCGTCTGATGGCTCTTAGATGTTCATACTCTCCATAGACTGCAGCATAGTTTTTTGGAATCGGCACTTTCTTTGTGCATTTATTCGCATTATCTTGCAGGAATTCAGTAAAGCTTTCAACTGTCGTGAGTTCACTATTTTGGTTTCTTAGGTGGTACCGAAAAGCTTTTCAGTTCGTCAGTTTGCTGTAGCGTCTAGTGTCGTCTTTTCGCAAGTAGGGGTGATTTATTAGAATGGGAAAATGGTCCCTCCCACGTGTTTCTGCATCCGTTGTCCATACCACACCATTCACTAGATCTTGGGAACACAAGGTTACATCGATGCAACTGGAGTAATTATGCCCTCGGAGAAAAGTTGGGGAGCCGTCATTTAAAATTGTCAAATTGCATTTGTCTGCGGCACACTCAACAATGTTCCCCCGTGCATCACATCGATCACTACCCCAGATTATGTTGTGCGCATTAAAGTCTCCGCATATAAACTTATATGAATTAGAAATGTTGAAGATATTTGTTAGCTCTTCCACCGAAATGCGGCTTGAAGGTTGTAGGTAAAAATTGATCACTGTTACGCACTGCTCACCAAAGGATACTTTGCAAGCGACGAATTCCGGGAAGTCGGAATCATTTGAGTGAACTTGGTGAGAAGGTAGGTCCTTTCTGACGCACAAATGCACTCTGCTAGGACCACTTCGACGAGATGACTTATATATCACGTAGTTGGAGAGGCGGAAATCATCATTCATTCCTGCCTCTTGGATGCAAAGTATTGGAAAATTATACTGCAGAAGGAGTTTACGGAAGTCAGCACACTTCCTTCGAAGACCATTGGCATTCCACTGGTATATGGAGACAACTTTGTAGCGCTTATTGATATGTTACTTGTCGCAGGTTTGACCCGGACTGTTGACACAGTAGTGCTTCCAGAGGCAGCAGGGCTTTTACTTCTGGCAGGTTGTTTGCTTCCGGTAGAGCAGACAGGATTGCTTTAAGTGCTGCGAAAAGCATTGGCAGAATCAATTGCATGACTGATGCAGAGGCACGGTCTCCATTGAATGGTGGATTTTCTGAGGCCTGTTGAGAATGACGTGACGTTTCGATGTTGTAGTTGGGGCGAACACTGGCACTGTCGGTTTTGCTACTTTCCGGCAGAGGTCGCGTGGGCGTTCGCAGCTTTGACGCGTAGGTTGGGTTACTTGAAGGTACTTCTCGTGAGTGGTCTCTCGGGTGTGCTCTTGGCGGTTCTCTTGGCGTGCTTGTCGGCTGTTGTTGCGGTGGCCGCTGAGGTGGATCACGTACAGGATGAACAATCTCAAGGTTTGGAGATGGTTCATTGGAGCGCGGTATTCTTCCACAGATTAGCTCATGCCGACGCATTTTTGCAGCAGCTTTACTTTGCGGGCAGCCTGAATATGAGGCAGCGTGATTACCTGCATAGTTTGCACACTTAGGCTGAAGAACAGACTTGCACTCCTTATGATGGTGTTCTTCTGAGCAGATGTTACACCAGCGTGTGTTACGGCAACTTTTAGCCATGTGTCCGAATCGCTGGCAGTTATAGCACCGAAGTGCTGGACCAAGATATTCTTCCACTGGGTGACTGGTGAATCCTAAATAGATTCTTCCTGGAATCGGGCGGTCATCTTAAAAAGTCAGAATCACTGAGTGAAGTGGACGCGACGTTACTCCTCCATCTTCCTGGCGGTAGTATTTTATTTGCCGTCGCGCCGATATAACCCCTGCATCTCTCAAGTACTCTAGGAGTTGTTCATCTGAATACTGCGGAGGAACATGTTTTACTTTCCCAACGTTCCGAGTGTATGACTTTCGGATGAAAGGCTTAACTTCCAGGCCACCTACATCTGAAAGCATCAGCAGACGCTTGGCTAAACATAAGGAAGCAACGCTGACACTGAAGTTTCCATCTCTGGTTGTTCTGAATGACTGCACTTTTTCTTTAGCAGCGGAAACTACTTCAGCTGACACTCGATTGGGGTTCACATTCCAGAAGCTAGCACCTTCAGCTGTTGGACGAAAGACGACTGGGATACCCTCTGCTCGTTTCTTTTTATAAGTAACCAACGTAAATGGTTCATCTTCGCCCATGTCTTCTTCATCACTTAGGTAATGAGTTGACGTTTTATCGTCGAGAGGATTCTCTTCTAAGCGAAGCTTCTTGCTCTCAGCTTCATCGTCTTACATTGCTGCTGTGGTCGCTGGAGCCATTTCGCGGTTGTGAATTTGCAAACGTGCCGGCTTTATGATGCTTGGGCGCACCTGTAAGCCCCCAGGCTTTTCATTGTGTCCTTCAGTATCACTCCTGTGGTTTCACGCACTTGGACGAGCATAAGGCTCGTGGCGATGGCTACCAACCACCGTAGTGGTCGCGTACTAGCCATGTCTTTGATAAAAGAACCTCGTACCTGTAGGGCGCCGAGCCCTCGAAGTCTTCACCCGACGTCTTGTTGGCACACCGCGAAGAAATGAATGTCAGCGTAATAGTCCAAGAAAAGAGCAGAAATTGAACAGTGCACAGAAACAGGCTAGAAATACAGTGCAAATTTATTTTTGATTATGTCGATTGTGAGCACGGAAAATTACTGCTTTTCGCATTGCTTGCAGGAAGTGGCACATCACACGACTCGACAAACGTGGTAGTGCCTTCTGAAAAGTGGTCGTATGTATCAGTACACTGCAAAATGAGGCTGAATAAAGACAATCAAAAAGGAGGTGAAATTCATCTAATGTACGATATATCTTGCTCTTTCTTGGCCTTTACTTCATGCTAATAACGAAAACGAGTGGTGTGCACAAGTGTGTCAATAGCGTCTGAAAGGTGTAAATAATGTTTGACTACATCTTGTCTAAAATGCTGTGGTAGTTTGAAATTTCGAAAATTGCATTGCGTTCGTTATGTTTTTGTGTTAGTGCCTGCTCGCACAAAAAATAAACACACTCAATGAAAATTGATAACTAAGCTATAGTTACCGTAGTAGTATGCCATGTGAACCCAATATTCTTATTCGAATTTGCCTCTGAAACCTGGTATTGCGGGCTGAATGGTGCTTAGAGCACGGATCTTGCGGAGGGACTGGCGCCGCAGAGAATTTATTTGCTGAGCTTACAAATGGCCATCTGAAAGGTCACCCTAGTGCGTAGAGTGTTGTTATAGGCATTCCATTTCATTGTAAACGTGAAATTAATTATTAGCAAGAGCTTGGTGTTGTGCCCCCTTTGCCTGTTTCGCCCCTGCAATGTGATGATAACGAAGGCTAAATGAGTAGTTGAAGTGGTGATTGTGGTGTCTTGGCTTCCTCCTTGTGTCACTGCACGCAAATATTTTCGGCTGTCCGGTTTTTAGCGGGCTCTCTGCCCCGCCACGATCTTCGATCATGTATTTCAGTACACTCTTTGTCGTGCATTTGCAGTAGCTTGCATTACTTTATGCTTCTTCCCCTATAACTCTTCCTCGTTTGATCAGCCTCCACTGCGCTCTTCGTCCGAAATCTTTAGCCAACCGTGTGTAAATACTTCGCTCGTATAAGCCAAGAAATTGCACGAAAAATTCGAGTGGGTGCAAGATTTATGCTTTAAAAGTGTTTAATAAATATTTATTGAAGCTTCGAAAGGTGCCCAACCAATACTTTAAGTCAGCTATGATTGCTTCCTTTATTTTCTTCCAAGTCCATCGTCCAGTGCTAGATTAGATTGGTCGCTTACAGAACCGAATTCCGCTGTGCATTCCATCTTACGATGACCTATTTTGTTTCACTACCAAAATATGCCTCTCTGATGCAACTCAATGGTGTCTGAGATGTGGATTGCATAGTACTCTTGCGCCATGGGATACCACTATACGTATATTGGTATACCACTATACCTATATTGGTATATTGCACAGAAAATTATCGCTGAATTAGTGCATGAAGTTTTTACGCTATGTACGAATCCCATCATGCTGAAAAATGAGCGTGTTTCGCCTGCAGGCAGATGCTCTGTTTAAAGTTTTGACATTTGAGTGAAGAACACTTTATTCCACCTTTGAAATGTTCGGCCATTGTGTCGAGTCAAAGATTTAGCAGAACAGTCCTCGTCAGCACCCACCTAAACCAGGACCCCTAATCCGTTGATTGTCAATCCGTTCCAGATTTCCTGCGAAATAAGGGCAATTATTTGGCCAGCTATCTCAGAACAGTATGAGATATCAACATTGTATGCCCTAAGTGATTGTTTTTCAAGGGACGAGCCTTTGTCGAAATGTGGCCTAGATTGATGCGAGTATTATATTGAGAAATAAGAAGTGCCTAGGAATATTTGAATTAAAAAAAACATGGCCGATTCCTCCGTCATAGGAATTGGTAAAACACAAAAGTAAAAGGTGTCCTTAGGCAAGTGGTTTAACTTTTGCTGTGCTTTAATATAAAAGAGCTTTCGCATTGTCTGTTGGTGTTTTACAGCTATATAACCACTTAGCCTGAATGCATCCACGTTGACGCTTATCCATACATTCCGACCATTAACGTCTATTATTATTGATTGAACAAACCCTTGTGGTCATAGATGCCTGTTGTAGCTAATGCGTGGAGGAATAATCCGAGAAAGTTGTACGAGAGCCAAAACAGCACGAATGTTTGGACGCCGAACTTGAGCTAAGGCCACCCACTCGCAGCATGCATTGAACACCCCTGTCCAACCAAAGGGAAACGCACCCCGCATTGTAACACCCCGCATTGTAATCGCGACCGGCCCTTTGGCTGGTCGCGATTATTTGCGGGGCGAGCGCCAGTGGGTAACGTGTCAGACTTTCCGTAATGTACAATAGAAGGAACAGTGGCGTTAGTATTAATGGGATATGCAACGCATGACGCTTCAGGGAGCATGGGAAATATGGGTAGGTACATGAATTTGCCTAGTATTCGTACTTTGCGTTCCTTATGGTTTTGCGTGGCTTGAAGCTGCCACGAAACAACAATACGCAAATGTTTGGCAGTTATGCTTCGCCACTTTCACCTCTTATGGTCACCATTTGAAAACAGATCATGAAGTCTAAACGGTTTGTTTTTCATTCTAAAGAGAACGAAAAACCCGCAATAAGCAAAGCCACAAGTGCGTTGGCTGCCTGAAAGTATGCAGACTAGGCAAATCTATGTTATACCCACAATTCTAATGATTTCTGAACGATCGCAGCGCCAGAGTCTCCTCTAGGTAATTTGAGGAAACTTTATACGTAACGCAGAGCTACATCGAGGTGAAACAGGCCCGTTCCAGAGGTTGCAGAGCTACCATGGCGCTACCTACGTTATGACGTCACTCATAGGATGCTGAGTTGAATTCTGCTAGAACACCGCATTTCCTGCGCTTTCGCTGTGGACACTGTGCGTGCTTCCGTTTGTTTTGAAGCTTAGTGCTTGAAGAAGCGGTAAGACCCAATAATACGGGCAAGCAAACTAGGAATGGGGGCCCCCAGTGGCACTCTGGTGTCTAATTTGCATCGTAAAATTGCGACTAAAGAAGAGGTGCAGTAATGGGGGACAATGCAGGCGGTGTCAAAAAAGCAAAGCTGCCGTATTCCACAACTACACATCCTGTCTGTGACGTTGAAATAATGGTACCACTGGCCTTTCTAGTGAAGGCCCTCTGGCCAATGATTGGCCTGAATGGATGCTTTGAGCCACGCCTACGCTTGGGTAAGGCCGCCACCTGAGAAGAAAGGGGGGGGGGGCTTCAAGACGTTGATAAAATTGCACTTTTACTATTGGAAACATGCCAAATGGGATAGACTCCTAGAAACGACGTGTTGAAGGAAGTAGTCGTGGATGTCATGGTCATGAGGCAGTACTGTACTTTACCAAGAACACTGTCAGAGGACAGTGCTAGATATGAAAGGCGTATTTCTTAAAGCGTGCGAAGCATCTGGTCATGGCACAATAGATAGCGCGCTCGGCATCTGTTGTCGTGGACACAACGGTTCAATTGGCAGAGCTTTTTCTCTTTATCACCGAATGGTGTGGATTTGTCCGACGGCATTTCCGTGACGGAAACACGGGAGTGAAGTCATGGTGGACCCCAGTAAAAACACTTCCGGGTTAGAAAAATGACCACAGAAGCACTCTGTAAAAATGGTTAACCAGCGAAACTTGAAATGTGTGGAACCGGTGTTTAGCAGTGGGTTCAATCCAATGGCCACAGAAGCCTTTCACAGATATTGGTTACATGCTCGTGCTTCTTACTGAGATTAGACACATGTTTGGATTGAGTGTCCCGTAGTGTATATTTCACGTGCCACGCATTGTGCCCCGCATGACCACGGTCACGGAGGAGCGTATTGAGCGGTTAAATGCTTTTCGCAATGCGTTAGTCACACACAGAGAGAAACAACTTTATTTAAGTGAAAAGGAATTCACAGAGGAATGACGGTCAAGCTGTGCCTCGTTACCACCTCCTCAGCTCGCTATGTGGCTCGGAGCTGTACTTTTAGGCTCGTATCGCGGAGTACACTTTGCCGCGCCTCGGGAGAGGGAGTGGTCAGGAGATCAGGTGGGGATGTATCCTCGATGCAGTCTCATAGTATATGAGAGAGGGAGGTGACGGAGCCACATTTTGAGCAATGCGGACTGAACAGATTGGGATAAGTGTGTGGTGAACTCGCGGGCGCGGGAACGAGTTCATTTGGAGGCGGCGCCACGTCGTTGTTCTCGAACCACAGGCGGTCACAGACGTCGCAGCCGAAGCCAATGTGCCGCTGGAGAAACTCTCACCGAAAGCAGATGTTCGACCCGGTTAACGCACTCCCGACGCCGTAACGCCGCGTTGTTGCAAGCGTTTGACATCGCGAGCTGACTCAGCGGCGTGGTTTGCAGGATCCGTCCGTCACCGGCGCTTATATTCCCGTTTGCGATTTATCCTGACTTGGAAGACCGAGGGACTATCGGTGCACAGTTGCTGCCGTCACTCGGTCTTCCAGGCCTGTTTTTGTTCCCGGACTGCACCATCGTTCCGACGAATGCAAGCATTCTCACGTTTCGTCGGCGGCCTTCTAGACGAGAGTTCCAATGTGGGCTAGTTGGTGAGGCACATGAAAGGATCTTTCGTAGCGCGAGGCGAAATACGGAAATAAGAAGGGATAGACTGACAGGACAGAGCGCTACTAGCGACAACATGTTTATTTCGAACATCAAGCTGCTTTTAGGTCATCATCGTAAAGCAGACAGATAAGCACTTGTGTTCACTCAAGTGTCGTTTCCTTTATTTTTTTAATCGTGTATATGACGCTGTCAAGCAGTCATCTGAGTAATTACGCGTGCTTATCTGTCTACCAGACGATTGTGGCTTAAAAGCGGCTTGATGTTCAAAAATAAACATGTTGTTGCTAGTTACGCTCTGTCCTGTCAGTCTATTTTTTCCCGCATTCGTATTTGATTCGATATTTGAAGTTTAACATCCCAAAACCACCACAGGATTATGAGAAATGCCATGGTGAAGGGCTCCGGAAATTTTAACCAACTGTGGTTCTATAACGTGCACCCAAATCTGAGAACACGGGCCTACAGCATTTTCGCCTCCGTCGAAAATGCAGCCGCCACAGCTGGGATTCGATCCCATGGCCTGCGGGTCAGCAGCCGAGTAGCTTAGTCACTAGAGAAGTGCGGCGGGGCTGTTTTTGTATTTTGTTTTGCACTACAAAAATATTTTCATATGCTCTTCTAGAGTTTCCCATGGCATAGCCACACTGAAGGTTTCAGAAGAAACCTTGTGCGAGCTCGGCACGATGGGATGGTTGTCTTACCCCACACACAACGCAGCCAATCGCGCGCGCTCTTGGGTATACGATGCTTCGAACGACGTAACTGATAACACTGCTAATGGAGACCGCCCGTGACACCGCTGCCGGATGGTTCTTCGTTTCTGCTATCCATATAGAGCTCTCACTGTAAGAACGCTTCAGCACAGCTAACGCCTCTTCATTAACAATAACTTAAATGTTTTGAGCTTGAAGTATTACAGGACATGGCTTTGAGAACACGCACAAAAAAATAGAAGTTTAAAAAGGAAAGTTGCAAAAAAGAAAGTTTTTCTAAAATTTCTCCTCTTGTGGGAGCATTCTTTAAGGCTTGGTTTATTAGGTATTTAGAAAACTGCACCTACAGAAAATATCCGAGAAACAACGGCGTTTCAAGACTTGACACATCTATGAGTATGTTTTCATGGAGTTACTCATATGGGTTTCATAGTTTAACGAATTATGCGTATATTCAGAGCAGATAGCCTCACTGAGCATGCTTCAGGTTTATGGTTCACAAAAGGAATTCATTTCATTGCTTTATTTTTAAATTGTGGTCGGGTATCACAGTCCATCTCAGGGCTTGTGGACACTGTTCTCTCAGCCATCACGTAATGCGCCCCCTTGTTTGGTATTGGACTGCAGTTGGGCTATTTATTTATTTTAGCAGCGAGGTTGTTCTAGCTCGGCTTCAAGGGTGCGGCCGTGCCCTAAAGCTTTCTTCATGAACGGGTGTGTGCGTAGAGCTTTATATGAACACATTAGAGGAAATCCTGGCACTGCTGTCTATGAGAGCTGCAACGTACGGCCCTTCCGCCAGCATAGAACTGGTTGGTAGTACTCAGATTTGCGTAATATTCGTTCCTTCAACTCAGTTCGGCTTCGTTGTGCCTGAATTCGCTTTGCTGGAAGACGTAGCTCAGCAAAAGTTCAGTAGTTACGCTTTACCATCTTGACCCTTTTAGGCTCACCAATTCTAATTGGCTCACGAAGTTCCCAATGTCCCGATCTCTTATCTTAAACGAAACCTAAACACAACAACAACAAAAAAAAACGACAAGCGTGTTCAAAGCCCGCAAGAACAAATACTAGGCAAATTTGTGTATCAACTGTAATTCCCACGATAGCTGAATGATCGTAGCATCAGGGATCACTCTAAGTTACTTTCGGAAAATCTATGATTGTGCGGCACTAAATTTGCCAAATTCCACTACTCCCTGCTAAGGCGTGGCCACTATTAACCCTGAGCACGAGTACAGACTGAAATAAAAGCTGAGAATGAAAGGAACTGTTGGAACACAGTGAACAGTTCTTGCCGAAAAAAAATCGTCACGAGGCAGGATTCGAAGAAGCTTACCTTCGCTGCGAAGACCAGCGTCCTAACCGATCGGATATCCATGCGTGCAGCAGAGTACAACAGGATAGCCCTGAACGGTATCGCGTAACATGGGAGTGCGAGAAGGAAGTGAGCATGAGCAGAAGAGATGTGATCATGAGGATGGGGAGAGTGCAAAGCGTAGCACAGACAGAAGGAGAAAAACAAGGATAGCGAAATATATGGAAAGAGAAGAAGTGTCTGAGAGAACATCAACGAAAGGGAAGAAAGTCAAAGGACCAAAAAAGAAACAAATAGGGCGGGCGGATGGACGGACAGACAGACGGACGGATAGATGGATGCTACGAGCGTTTCCTTTATAAGGTTGCGGTGCCTATTGTGTGAACAAGCTGGACAAATGAAAAAAAAAAAAACCTTTTCCCTTCATTTCCATGTTGGCCTTTCTTCCTTTTTCTCTTATCAGTTGTTTTTTCTCTCTGTCTATCTCTTTTCTCTCTAGCTTTCTGTTACGATTAGTCCAAACATCTCTTACGTATTCTTGTCGCGGACGCGTTGAGCTTTCTATATTCATGCCTATACTCCACAAGGCTTCGTGTAGGCTGGTTGCCAAAAGTACAGCTGGGTGTACATTTCCACATTTATTCAGAAGGTACTCTGTTGTTTCCTTATCTTGCCCACAGCATATACAAAGGACTTCTGCACTGAATGTTGTTTAAATAGCTATGTGTTTTAAAGCAACCCGATCTCGACTAAAAAAGCAAAGCGCTTCCCTTTGAATCATCATGAAATGCCTCCATCCTCATTTAATTTTTGACCTTTTGATAGGTACTCAGAGCACCTTTTTTTATTTTGTATCACGGGCATCCAGTAAGTCTTGTCCGCACTTCTGACCCTTCGTTTAAAGGTATACGAAAGAGCAAGATAATTTTTCGCGTATAACAAAATTACCATTTCAAAATCAATAACACACCACTTTTACCGCGACATGACGCTTAGTTTAAAAAAATGCGCGAAAAGAAAATTTGGGTGGCGACACCCCCTGGAGTATCTCACACCGATTATCTTGACGTAAGAAATGTTGAGGGCGTCGACTGTGTCCTACGCCGCTTTCAATCAATAAAAATGAAGTAAATTGTAGTATACGTGTACGAAAGTCTTCAGATGCGAAGTTTAAAAAATGTTGATCAAGCCAATGCCACGAAAATATCAAAACGCATTTTAAAGTTTTTTAAATCACGCATGAAAATCTTGGCGCAAAATTAAAAAATAGTTTGGGTGAGCCTCGTTAAAAAGTCATCGTTTCTCAATACCACTCAGCAGTAGTCAACAGCATAGACCACTGGTACGCTCGAAAAACAGACTTCACTGCAACGGAGACCATGATGTCCTCGCTCTCTAGGCTCAGCTGCCTGAGCTTGTAAACAAAGTCGGTGAAGTCGTTTACGTATGTCACCGTTAGTCCTTGAAGGGGTGAAGCACACCATGATTATTGAAAAAAAAAAAGACTGTGCAATGGGTAGCGCCTGTACTCTAGGATCGACTGCAGCGGGATATTATGTTTGCGAGCCTTAGGAAGGCCGTGTATGGCAGCAGCCGAGCTGTTTTGAAACAGCAGCCTGTTATACAGATGCCTTTGATCACGTGGCATGAACGTCAAGACTTCAGTCAGTATTCTGCCACCGTCTTTCATGTGTCAACCCTCGAATACGTAGTTTCGCCATGGAGGTGCTCCGTCATTTTCGAAATGTACTCGCCACAATTCCTAACAACCATGGCATTCCTTTATCCACAGGCAAATAACAATGGCTTTGCTATTCTGCAGTCTTTTCATGGCTTCTTTGTCGAGAACGCTCATACTTGAGGCCCTACCATTGCAAAGTTTTGAAAGAGCCCCTCAATAGTGCGGGTACGATATTCACAATGTAGAGCCCGCTCAACTTAAGATACGACCTTTTTAACCAAACACACCATCTTCCACCTACTAGGCATGATACCAGTATTCAATTTGAGACCGAGACTTGGAAAATGAAGTTCGACTGCGTCAAGATGGTGTGACAACAAGTCGCGAAGACCAACCAGCTTGGTTGTCGCGAGGCTGACAGTTGTCCAGCAGGAACAGAAACTTCTTTTCCTGCCAGTGTTCTCGTTTCTGTCGAGTTGCAGCAGCAGTTCCGTTAGAGTAGAGTCTAGGATGAACCGTCGATCCTGCTTTTTTGTGTAATTTTCATTTGGGGACTGTAAGATTTTTTAAACTCCTCCGCGTGGACTGCATAGCTTATGCAAGGCCGCATGCCCGCCAGTTAACAGACTTTCAGTATATCGAGAGAAGCATAGCTCTATTTTTATTTCATGCGTAAGCAATACAGTGTATTGTTCACTGTTTTTGTGGAAAATTTTTCATTTGGCAGTCGGGGAGTTTCAGAAGCGATCGGTTTACTGCACATAACAAGCACATGCACCAATGTTACGATGGTGACGTGTCTACATCTATTCGTTGTGAATAAAAAACCTTCTTGAAAGAGTTCGCTGTTGTGCCCATGAATGTCAATACAAATGCATGAGAGATTGTTAACACTGCCCTGCTAGTGAAGGTTTGTGGTAGATCTGTCAGCTTTCTTTCAGTGGGGATCACTGTAAATGAGCTCACCCTTCCTGGCGCGGCAAGCTGTCATGTATGTGTGGTGATTGGAACTTCTTCCATGCATAGATGTACATATACTGCTCCATCTCATGATAAACACTCAGTTGAGAGTTAGCGAATCTGTAATCCTATTTTTCTCGTTCGTGTCTGCTAGTGCTATGACACTTTTTTATCCACTTAACCAACCATGCCAAAAAACACGTAAAAAACACAAACCTGGTTACGGAGATGATGCAGGAGATGATCCCGCCAGTGATCCAAGAGATGATCCTGAAGGCAGTTCTAAAGGTGATCCGAGCGGATATACGAGAGATGAGCTCGGAGAGATCACTGACGACCCCCCTAGACCTGATTCAGAAGATGTCGAAGAAATTAACCTAAGAACAGGTCTTCGAGGAAATATGAGAGGAGATAATCCTGGCGATGAAAGGGAAGATGATTCAGAAGGCGTTCCTGGAACAGGTCCTGGACGAAGTACGGGAGGAGAAAAACTTTCAGATGATCCAGAAGGTGATCTAGAAGGCGTTCCTGGAACAGGTCCTGGACGAAGTACGGGAGGAGAAAAACTTTGAGATGATCCAAAAGGTGATCCCGAAGGTGTTGCCGGAATGGGTACTGGACGCGGTACCGGAGGAGGTCGTTGACGACGTGGTACTCTTAGATGGGTTAAAATGCCTAGAAAACAGCCAGGAGCATAACAGCCGACTGGAGGTCGAAGAGGGCGTTGAGTGGGGGCTGCATTGGCACATAACTGGCTGTCATTCTGCGTCAATGACAGAAAAAAAGCAAGTGCAGCTAGGAAGACCCACATTCGAATGCTCAGCACTTTCAACCTGGTAAGTACACCAAACGTGGCTTTTATCATGACTACTGAAGTCAAGCACGTTTATATACACTTCCCAGCATAAAACCCTTAAAAAAACAGCCTGAAATGTTTTAAAGCAGCATTGTCCTTGGAACACAGCCCGATTATGCATGAATGATTATGTATGATCGCAGTAATCTTGCACTCGCATAATATACTGCTTCGCCAAATAATAAGGCGGCTTTTTATAAGCCGTTTTAAGAGAGCCGTAAGATGAATCTGCGTACTTATGATCATCGACTCGAAGCCAGTAATATTCAAACTGATATTAAGGAAACATAATCTTGATGCCGGTATTATAGCAGTATTATTACTTTGAAATGTATTTAAATCTCAAATGAGGCAGTTGGAAAATTTACAAAGAGCGACTGAACTTTTTCTTCAACAACTGTATTTGTGTACAATAATTATCCGTCACGACTTAGTCATTGACCCTAACCTGCTAAACGGGTAAGCATTACGGCACATAAACCAAAGCATGCTACCAAGTAGTTTGAGAAGCACAAATATACATACACCTTCTTAGCATTCCATAGTAAACTTTACTCCACAATCTCACCACTATTTAAACTTGTTCACAATGTACCGCCAAGCGTCATATACTACCAAACGTCGTTCTTTTCATTATAAACTTTTCAAAAGTTTTAACCACCTATCACATAAATAAATTAAATGCTGGAAGTTGTCTTTCATCAGGTGATTCGTTTTCGACTATGCAGAAAATGATGATGATTATGATGATGATGATGATTATGAATTATTTTATGTAAACCGGAAACTGATGTAATTTTGATGCATTTTTTATTTCCTAATTTCTTGAAGTTTTGAAGATCAATGTCAAATTATTTTTTCATGTTTCTGCTCTGCCGATTTCGTAATGCCAAGTGAAAAGGGGTAGGAGCCTCGTCAAGCTGCTAACACAGCAGCATTTTGCTCTTATCCTTGCGTTTTCTTTTTCGCAACTCTGTGAAGAAAATGCTCAATAAAACTGAAACTTAAAACTGAAACTGAAAGCTTTATTTAGGTCTCCAGAAGACGCTGAGGAGATTCCCCGCCATCCGGTAATTAATCCCCCTTTTTTTAACCGGAATAATTTTGTGGAAGTAAGCCCGAGATAATTCTAAATAACTGGTGTAAAACACACAGTTTCACAAGGAAATGTTCGTGCTTGTTACTGGACAGTGATTATGTGGATACTCTCCATGAGAGAACATCTGTGAAATGTGGAACATTTGTGTGAGAAACAATGGCTATAGCACATCGGTACACTTATCATGGGTGAGAAATTTGTCATAAGCGGTGCCATCAGTTTGCATGCCCAAATAAAAAGAATAAAAATGGCAGCATATCCACGGAGTGAATGATGGGGAGTGGGGCGAAGCACTCGTCCATCCATTTGTTCTTGCTTCCGTCCGTTCCTGCGTACGTTTGTTTAACCGTACATGCGTCCATCCACCTGTCCGTACGTGCGTCTGTTCGTGCGTCCATTCCTGCGTTCGTCCATGCATCCGCGCCTGCGTCCGTTCATGCGTCCATCCATGCATCTGTCTGTATGTCCGTTCGTCCATCTATTCAGCACTCCAAGTATCACAATCTCGCATCTTTTCATCATGTATTCTCCATATAGAAGCACCGCCATCCAGCGGACATTTCAAGGACTAAACGGGAGGTGGCTCATGCACACTTTCTCACGGCTTGCGCTTCGGGCTTACTTCCCAACTTTAACCACCTCGAGTTCATGGTATATACTAGTTCACTGTATTCATGGCTATGCGGCCCAACGCTCGCTAAACCTTTCTAAAACCAAGGAGGTTACACCCAGCGAGTATAACGTAGCAACCCTTTCTTGTCAGATCGTGCTCAATGTACATGCCAATAGCTGCTAATGGGGATCGCAGCGTGCGCGTTCCCTAAAGGCCGAATGCTCCTGTCGCTCATTTCCGCTTAGCAGCCATTAACATGTGCATTGAGCACTATCTTTTATTGTTCAACAACGCACAGAAGAAATCTCTCACCGGAACCACCTTGGAGGTCAAAATCGTAAGGACCGCTATTTCGGGTATGTGCCACTGCTGGTTACGTACTACGAGGGACGCACAAGCCACGCCATAAGGAGCTTCGCCCCTAAAAACCATTATGCTCTAAATTCTGTAGCCAGGCATACTTTTTTGCCATGCAAATTTCGTAAATCACATGTGCAGCAAGCGCACATGTGCACAGGTAAGCGCAGGTTACCTTAGTAACCTGCGCTTACCTTAGTAATCTGCGCTTCGCCGATGACATTGCATTGCTGAGTAACTCAGGGGACGAATTGGAACTCATGATTACGGAGTTAGACAAGGAGAGCAGAAAAGTGGGTCTTAAAATAATGTGCAGAAAACGAAAGTAATGTACAACAACCTCGGCAAGGAGGAGCGCTTCGAGATAGGTAATAGTGCACTTGAAGTTGTACATTGTACAGACTATGTCTACTTAGGGCAGGTAATAACCGCAGAGCCGAACCCCGAAATTGAAGTAACTAGAAGAATAAGAATGGGGTGGAGCACATTCGGCAAGAACTCTCAAATTATGACAGGTAGATTGCCACTATCCCTCAAGAGGAAGGTATATAACAGCTGTATCTTGCCGGTACTTAGCTACGGAGCAGAAACCTGGAGACTTACAAAGAGGGTTCAGCTTAAATTGAGGACGACGCAGCGAGCAATGAAAAGAAAAATGGTAGGTGTAACCTTAAGAGACACGAAGAGAGCAGAATGGATTAGGGAACAAACGGGGGTTAAGGATATCATAGCGGAAATCAAGAAGAAGAAATGGACATGGGCAGGGCATGTAGCGCGTAGACAGGATAACCGCTGGTCATTAAGGGTAACTGACTGGATTCCCAGAGAAGGGAAGCGGGTTAGGGGGAGACAGAAGATTAGGTGGGCAGATGAGATTAAGAAGTTTGCGGGTATAAATTGGCAGCAGCAAGCACAGGACCGGGTTAACTGGCGGAACATGGGAGAGGCCTTTGTCCTGCAGTGGACGTAGTCAGGCTGATGATGATGATGATGATGATGATGATGTGCAGCAAAAGCCACATCTTCTAGGATTTTCGAAATACTTATGTTAGGGCCATCCATTAGCGCGAATGGCCAAATGTAGTCGTATTGTTTCTTTTTTTTATGTGGGGCTAGTGGTTACTGTTGGCAGGGCCGACTTCACTAACCACATAACACTTTTTATGGATAAAATTTTAGCTGCTTTTGTTTCGCATAATTGTTACGATATCACATAATAGCAGTAAACATAGACACATTGATAGATAGATAATTCTCACAATATTTATGCGAATAAATAGGTAACCAATTTTGTCTCTTGCGTATTTCCCAAAGAAGACAAGAAAAGTCTCATTTTTACCAGTGTTGATAACGCAACCTCAAAATTTTTCTTGACATTTTTTCGTGCTTCTTCCTGATTTGGAGACATCTACAGTCTTCTGCAGCACCCATTATTTTGCAGTGCCTTGCCAACTGACGTGCATTAGAGCAAACAGTGATGATGATGATGATCAAAATATGTTACGCCATTATAATATCACATCGTTTTTATTAATTGCGAAGCGTTTCATTGTGTACTTCGGCCCTTTGAGCATCTATCTATCTATCTATCTATCTATCTATCTATCTATCTATCTATCTATCTATCTATCTATCTATCTATCTATCTATCTATCTATCTATCTATCTATCTATCTATCTATCTATCTATCTATCTATCAGCCTACGTCGGGGTGCTCTCGTAATCACCTCGTGAACTAGGGTCCACAGCGTGGCAAGGTAAGGAGATAAATATGACCGGCTGGTTTTAGCATGGAAAAAACGCCCTCGCATTGAGCGTCAGGCTGCTCGTGACGAGACGGTGCCTTATAGCGCGCGCTTGGCTCTAGCAGTCTCAGTCTTCATATCCATGGAGCCGATCAACGTCATTACCAGCGCAGTATCGCACCACATCTTCACGTCGTCCACTACGTCACGCATGGCTGAAGTACACAAAATGTGCACTCACAAGGCAATAAAACACAAGAACTTTCATACAAGGGCTGGCACAAGGTGGCCAGCATCACAACCAGCGTCACTACAATTAGCGAATGCATTTTCATTTAAAATATTATTTTTCGGTGCTTTGTTCGCTTCAGACCTACTTAATAGTGTGTTTTTGTAAAACCCGCCCAATGAAGCGTCACAACGAAAGCGAGTAGAGATGAAATGGACTACTTCACTACTAATTAAAAAGGGCCGACTGAGCTCCTCGCGGCAACTATTACAACCCTGTCATTGCCGCGTGACACTGCCACAACTGCATCTCTGTTGATTTCACCAGGGGATATATACGCTGACGGAGTTTGGCAGAGTTCAGTGGTGGCCGTGTGACAGCGGTAATATCTGTGTACTCCTACGTACCACTACGTCAGTGGACTAGCGAATTGCATTTTATTTGAAGGTTGAAGTTTTGTATTCTGTGTTATGCATTGAGATATTGTATTCCCTTCTCTCTCTCTCCCCTCTTTGTATTGCGCTCAGGTGCCCTGGGAACTATGGCAAGGGGATAAATAAAAACTCGACATGACGCCTGTATCATAAGAGTACATATGCCGCGTACATGAAATTCGATGGCCAGCACTGCAACCATTGATGTGTCACCAACAGTAAGCCTGCATTAATTTTTTTAATTGCAGTTTCGAGAGCTGGCGTGGCTCAGAGGTAGAATATGTAATGGGCACCCACAATACTTAGATTCGATTCCTGCTGAGGCCCTGACAATTATTTAGAATCGTCGGCCCACCGCCATGATGCAAGTTTTATTGCAATAGCAATCATATTGACACTCATAGCTGGATTTTGGCACTGGTGTTCAGCATCGACGTCACCGTCACTCGCCATATATGAATCACGTATCTATATATAAGAAAAACGTAAGAAAGAAAGTAATCGAGAAAAAAGACTTCGGTGCACGGAATCGAGCTTGGGACCTCTCAGACGTGAGTGCGAGGCGTTAACAACTGAGCTACGGAGGACTTTTTTTTCTTTCTTTATTGAAGAGCTATGGAGGACCACGTCCCTCAACGTTCAAACGGCAAGGTAATAAATGCGAAGCAGTTCTTAGCGAACTTCGCTGATCTTGAGAGTATCTATTTATCTATCTATGACTTCTGGCTCTACTGGCCATTTCGATAATGGTATCGATACCAAACTTGGTATGGCATAACATGACTGTATTAAGAACATACTTGACTCGTCCTAACATGAACATCATTACATGTATGACATGAATGTTATGGTTTACATTTCATGGTCCTACAGCTCTTGCGGTGGTTTCGTTCGCATGGCGTGTTGCAAAACTGATATGGTATGACCTTTATTTATTTATTTTTATTTATTTACAAAATGCTGCAGGCCATGTGGCCCATGCAGGAGGGGCAGAGTACAACATAAATACATCTACAAAGCACAATTGAATATCATAAACAAGTCAGGCAACAATAAAAACAACTCTAAATAAGATATAATTAGGAAATAGTGAAGAAGTAATTCTGTATTGATTCAGTTGAGTCCAAATGATCAATAGGTATTCGGTTCCATTCCTATTTGGTGCGGGGAAAAAAAGAATACTTAAAATCTTTAGATCTGGCAACATAAGAGGAGAATGTGAGGGGATGGGAATGACAACATGATTGCATGGCGAACACAAGCGACAGACCCTAACATGAAAATCATGACATGCGTGTCATGTAACAACATGATTGCATGGCGAACACAAGTGACAGACCCTAACATGAAAATCATGACATGCGTGTCATGTAACAGCATGACTACATGCCATGCTCATGATGTGCTCGCGGCCTTTTCGCTAGCGCCTTATATACCAAATTTGGTATTATGGTACGTGAATGGATGACGAAGGTATGTGACTGGTGCAAACATGACAATCATGAGATGTGTGTCATGTAACATGACAATGCCATGCTCATGATGCGCTGGTGGCCGCTTCGCTAGCTTCACTGATACCAAATTTGGTATTACGAGAGGTGAATGACTTTCGAAGGTATTGCACTGGTGCAAACATGATAAACATGAGATGCGTGTCATGTAACAACATGACTACATGCTACACTTATGTTGCGCTCGCGGCCGTTTCGCTAGCTTCACATGTACCAAACTCTCTATTACGCGACGTCAATGGACGATATAGGTAAACAACACATCCAAACATGATAATCACGACATGCGTGTCATGTAAGAACATGACTACATACCACACTCATGAGCGTTCGTGGCCGTTTCGCTAGCTTCATATATGCCAAATTTGGTATTACGTGACGTCAATGGATGACGAAGGTATGTAACTGGTGCAAACATGATGATCGTGAGATGCGTGTCATGTGAGAACATGACTACATACCACAGTCAAGGTGCCAATACATTTAGACGTGACGCAGTGGGCGTGCTCGCCGGCGTTCATTTCGTCGCATCACGCCGGCGTTGCCACGCAAGGCGCCAGTCCTGCCAGATACTCGCAGGCGCGCGCTGCACTGCGTTGCTTTGACGCATGCGCGTTTCAGCGCTTCTGGCGTCCCTACATCACGAAACGAGGGAGACGCAGTGTTGTCGGGGTAACGCATCGGCGCGAAATGCAGCATGTCACATTTCGCACCGGTTGCCGTCGGGCCGCGGTGACGGGCGCAGGTCGCACCGGTCGCGCCTGGCTTCAGACTATAGAGATCTCGCGTTTTGCTAACGTAGCGTCGCTGTGCCCAGCGTACACGCGCGTCAACGCTACATTGGAGTATATTGGGCCCTTCATGACGCGCTCACGACCGTTTTGCTAGCTCCACATATATACCAAATTTGGTGTTACGTGACGTCAATGGATGACGAAATATATGACTGGTGCAAACATGATAATCCTGACACGCGTGTAATGTAAGAACATGACAACATACCAGGCTCATAGCGTGCTCGCGTCCGTTTCGCTGGCTCCACATATACTAAATTTGGTATCACGAGACGTCAATAGATGATGAAGGTAAACGAGATATTTAAACATGATAATCATGATACGAAAGTCAGGTATGTTATCATTTATCTCTACCTGGTAACGTTGTGCCGATTTTAAAGTGACATATCAACCTTTCTCATTCGTGCTCCGCATATCATCGATTGCCACTGTAGGTGGAATCTATCGTTTTTTAATATTTCCCACTTACCGCTGGTGACGGGCCTCTCGGTGGGAAGGGGGGGGGGGGGTAACAGTCGTTTTTCCAGCATTAGCAGCACGATGGCGCAATGAGCGTGCGTCGGCACATCGTCACTACGCCATGGCACGCGCGCTCATCTCCCACTTTGCTCCGCGGAGAGGAGGGAGTGGACGCTCGATCAGGCACCCTTATCTCGCGGTACGGAGGATCGTACGTCTTGGCTCGCATTTGGCTTTCACGGGAATGATTCTGCTGAGGGAGTGGACGCTCGATCGCGCACCCTTATCTCATGGTACGGAGGATCGTACCGGTCGCACAAAGGTCAGTGCACTCGTTCCACAGTTTCCGTTTGCGTCCCTTTGCGAAAAGAGTTCGCTTTTCAGACAGCAAAATAACAACTGAGACGCTTATTTTAGTTCATCTGTACCTATATGTACCTGTGAGTACGTTTCGTGCGTCATTCGTGCGTGAGAAACGCGGGGCGCGTTTCGATCTGTTTGCCATTCGGCGCGCGACCTCCCCATTTGTTGCTATCGCGTTCATTGCTTCGCCTTTGTGGCAAAGCTTAATATTGTCGAAAGCTTCGCGGCAGCTGGCGCATGCCCTTTGGAACATTCTTTAACGGCTAGATAGTAAGAAAGCGCAGGTACTCGTTGAGTATTTTAATATATTTTCATTTATTAAATCTGCTTTATAATGTCATTTGCCGTCATACATTACAGCGCCATCGACAGAGAGTGCATGACACCGTGAGTTGAGCGATGGTTGGATCCTTCTAGCATGAGTAATTCAACTCTTTGTGCGGCGTGTATGTCAGGCTTGCATTGACGGTTGCTAGAAAGGGCACTGTAACGATGGATTTTGTGTTGCCGCTCGGGCCATGTAAACATCGATTGTTAAAGCGTGATTTAGTGTTTGTTGGGATCTATTCAGGCCTACTTTGTTTTCTGGATAGCGTAAGTAAGACACCTTCCTTTAGTAGGGCGTTGATGTATGCAACGCATCACTAAGCAAGACGAGAGAATCCTGCGGATGGCTAAAAAATAAGCGAACGTTTAGGTGAACAGAGATTTAGGCGCTCGGTTTTCATCTATGCATAAATCATCAATGTGGCGTCATCATGCTGAAAATTCTGCGTTCAGTACATCGCTAAAACGAGGCTAGCCAAGCTTCAAGTTTTGTAAAGATAAATGAAAAATATGTAAACAACTATAATTAGGAGGAATAACTAAGCCATGATTCTTATAAGCAACTTAAGCTCACAAAAACACTTCGAAAACGTGAAAGTGATACCCGCAGGCTGTGCAAGAGTGGGCGCCACCGCCTCGCCAAGTGCATCACTGCTCCTCCCGTGGTGTTTTAAAGAGATAGCGTTAAAGAGCTCGTGTCACAAAAAACTCACCGCCGACGTCAGCCCTGTTGGTTGTGAGCGAAAAATCAAGTTACTGTGATGGCCGTGGGGGGCCGCTGCTTGTTCACGTGTGCGCGCGCGATCACACTGAGAAAGCCGCGCATACGAAGAAAAAAGTGCTCAAGGTCACGAGGCGTGGTAGTTTTTTTGCCCTGCCACCCTTCTTTGCTTAGCTTCCAGCGCTTTCATCGGGTTGAGAGAAGAGATAATGCAATGGCAGCATGCGACAAACCTTCGTAACTCCACTCACACTGACGGATTCCTAAAATTTTTGCGGCGTTGAATTCGTGAGGCAATAAGCTCTTCTAGAGAATTCTTTCCACGGTTACTTCAAAAAGTGTTTCAGGGTCCCTTTAACGCATTTTGTTTGACAGGTGACACAACGAAAACGAGCGCCTTCGGCGATAATAGCGCGCGCTGGTCCAATCTACTGTGTGCGTGTTAGTGTGCGTGCGTGTGTATGTAACAAAACAAATGAATAAATATGCACTTAGTGGTTCAAGGGTGCACTAGGGGCCGCATTTCGCTATGGCGTTTAACTCCTAAAGACGAAGCTTAAGGGTCCCCCAATTTTTTTGTCACTACATGATACAGTTGAAACATGATACCTGCAAATAGTGTGGCTTCACTCACGCATCACTTAGGCTTATTCTCTGGGAATGTGCAATTTGAGCAGATGAAAATGCAGTCTCCTCACATGAAGCAGCGGCGTGGTGAACGGCGGTGATGCGCAGCTCTAACCTAGGAACAACTGTAGGTCATCCGGTGAGCCCATCAGTGAGGAGACAGGGTGTTCGGTTTTCTTCAGGTGTGGCTTAAGTGCAGGGCCTGAAATTGCCAGAGTTTTTAATAAAGCTGTCACCCCCCCCCCCACCTTCCGACTCGGCTACCATTAGAGCAAGAAGACGATAAACTGCTGCAAAACGTAGCTCGCCTGCCACACACTGAGTTTGCGATTAACAAGATTCTTTTCCTGCAGGGGAAAGCTCATACGCTTACCAGAAACTATGTCGTCATCATCGGTTAGGTAAACAGAACAGCGGGGACCCGATTAGGCGCAGGATTCGCTGGGTGCACGCGTCATGCACTTCTACGGGTTTTGTAGTAGGAGAACCGCACCCTGCGCAAGATTGAGGACTACCATAAAATGCCGAGCAAGCGCCCCCCCCCCCCCCTTCTAAATTTTCGGGAGACCTGACATAAGCGCCCATGACCGGTCCGAGACCGCGCGAGCACCCCCCCCTTAAATGTGGTTGGATTATTCTTCACCTTTATGCGGAAGCGAGGGGGGGGGGAAAGAAAATGGGGCTCTGGCTCGTCATTTTACGGTACACTAGTGGCGTCAGAAGTTTTGCAGAGAGAAAATGCGAATGTGTAATAGCCGCAGGCAGTAAAACGAAACATGCATGCCTGAATACCACTGCTGTTCAAGTCCTTTATGTTATTGCTCAAACATCGAGAAACAAGGCTACTGCCGACACTTCCTTTGCCATACGCCATTCGTGGTTACAATTAACGGCAAACCGGCGGATAATATCTGCAGCGCATTCAACGGGGGCCCTATTAATCACGTATGTTGAAGACGCCAATATATATATTTTTTGCTGGTTACTCAATCTCTTAACTTGAAAGTACATTAAGCTTATAACCAAATTAGTTGTCTTGCTGGCCAAAGCTAACAAGTTGCTGCTAAATGCGAGTAAAACTGAATTTGCGTTGTTTGCGCCTACGAATACGCCACAAAACGAAAGTCTAAATTCCTCCTTTGGGGGTCAAACTTTAAAACAAGTAAATGTACGAAAATTGTTGCACGTGCGGTACCCGGAAGATCTACTTTAGAATTAGATTATGAATAAATTTGCACCAGATGTAAGTAGAAGCGCTAACTGCATGTACAAGCTATATATATGTCCTTTATAACCACTTTGCCTCAAACAAGTGCTACATTTTACACTTTTCTACTCCAGGCTGCTAACTTATTGTCTCTTGTGTTGGGGAACAATGACAGTACAAAAGTGTACGACGTTACTTACGTTACGTAAAAGAGTACTGCGACTATTCAAAGGATACTTTGGTCTCCCACAAGATATTAGCACACGTTCGCTTTACTACATATATTTCATTTTACAAGCAAACATTCAAAATCACAAACCATACCCTCTGCATGATTTTTCTAGATGTGTTGAGTACTGTTTCCCTACGCTTAGCATAAGAACACCGCGAACTAGGACCACCTGTGGTCAGCAACACACTATCAAATACCGAATCTCCTCAACATACTTGACCCGAAGGGAAAAAAAAAACTTCCAAAATTGAGTTTAAAAAAATTATCCTTCATAATTGCATATAATACGTTTAATACAGATATTCAGATTAGTTTTTTTCTTTATGTGTCCAAAGTGTTTATAGTACAGTTTCAATCCTGTTCCTTTTTCGTTTTCGTTTTCTTTTAGTATGTTTTGTAAATGTATACGTGCTGCACATGCGTTCTTGACCTCACCTATTTTGCATAATGCAATAATGATGTTTTTTAAACATTTCATTATTGCAGTGTTGTGTTCCATTTTCACATTGGTTTTGCGCGATCAAAATTCGCTGGCTGGGAGTCCTTGTATAAAATGTTGTTTCTTTTTTTGAATCTAAGTTGTGTTTGACATGTTTTTTTTTGTGTGTGTACCAGACCATATTTCGGAGCAAAAGCCTCCGCCAGGCCTTTTTCTGCTGTTGTTTTGTTTTAGTTTTTTTCCAGTTATATGCACAGAAAATAAAAAATCAAATAAAAACCTCAACCTCAAGAACCTCAAACAACTTCCGCTTATTGCCTAAACGTTATTCTTAACCTTACTCATGGAGGTATGTAGGTGGTGCCCTATATTTTCAGAACAATGACACCACATCATCCATCGACTCCTCGCTACAGATTTTCATCTTTTTAAACACTAAAAACCATGTTTATTTATAACAACTGGCGTTTTCTTGAATTTAACCTTTGGCAGATTCCCCTCCTCAATCGTTTTTATTGGATTCAACCCGTCATACCACCTGGTAGAACGGGTCTTCCCCTTCTTTCTTTTACTTTAGTTTTTATCGCTGGGATACAAAACTGCCCATACCCCACATAAAATAGCAGCAGTACTTGTCAGGCAATACTCATAAGTGACCACTACATCATTGTCAGCCTATAGCAAACGATTAAGAGTCATGAAAACATAAGTCATAGTCTCCCAGTTCCTGTCAAGTCAGTATATGGTGGTCGTCGCTCGTATGTATAAATAATGGTAGGATGTGCCAGATTAACGACGAAATTACATAAGTTTATTTTATTTATCCGCCCCCCTTCATTTCTCGCTCACGTTTGAAGAACATACAAAATATCTTCGGAATCAGAACACGAACATACCATTTCATACTAATAAAACAAAAAATAATTGCATAAAGTGTAAATACTGCGTAAGATAGCGTCATTACAACAGTGTGGCGACTTCTCTTGCGCACGATCAGATAAAGAACGCTGAAGCAAAATGCAATGAAAATATAAGAAGAATGTTAAGGAGGTGTCGAGACGAAACTTTAGGTGTGCTGTTTTCTTTCCTTTGTGGAATGTTTTGTTGTCACCGTAGACCCATTAGTCATAAGGCGACAAATAGTTTCCTGCAGTACGTAACATATAACTAGGAACAGCCTCTAAATACCAGAACATTCTCGGTTTCAATTTGTGTTAGCTCGAGAATGACAAGCCATCATGCGCAGCTAACTCCCTCTAGCGTGCGAAGGGGCGCAGAACAGTGACGCAGTACCACGCTACCTGCATCGTGTATTCGCGTTCTTTAGCATTGCGGTATGCGCTGCAAGATTTTGTTTGTGTCACCATCATCATGGTCATCAGGTGACTAACATTGCCCGCAAACTTCGATACGTTCACCACAGGCATGGACTCATGCTCAGCCGCGAGTTAGTAACCTGCTGGTGCAAAAGCACCTAAAGTGCAGTGCATCCGTGACGTCATCAGTTGACTGTACCAGTTTCGAGCTCGAGCGCAACGGTGACGCCGCTGAAAATGCGATAACCTTCAGGTCCCATAACCATGTCGCGAGGTATACTATGGCACTCTATCACGCACTTAAATTCGATGCTAGCATGAGTCATCTTCCGGGCCGTACTCCCTGTGATTTAGTACAAGATACACGTACGCTCACGAGCCTCAGTGCTGTAAGCTCTCCTCCGTGAAGTATTGCGTCAGTAGCTCTTCAAGAGAGATTAAGAAAAACGCCCCTAGAAATGAAATATTCTTCAATACGAACTGAAGTGCTATGCTGTGGATAAATTATAACCTCAAAGAAACAAGTGTTTAAAGAGAAGAAAAACTGCCTGACATTTTCAAGAAGATAACAACGAAATAGATTGCGAGAAAGTCCTACAAACACACACTGAAAAAGTCCGAAAGCTTCAAGGAATCTGAAAGGAGGGCGTTTAGGACCATGTGAAACCTTTCAGATTTCTGTGCTTTGAACTAATATCTATGGTTTTCGACTGATAACACGGAAAGAAGCAATGATTATACGCGTTCTTTGAACGGCTCTGAAAGAAAGCTTGTGCCAGAAAACATAGTCATGTTTGTTTTATTTGTGATATTTTCGGTGTCAAGGTTAGTGGTATGCTACCCTTTATTGCGATAAAATGTCATAATGACATGCCTGTATTTAGAACGATACATCATTCAATACTTCATCCTTCTAACTATAACATTCTTCATATACATCCTTCTAACTATCCTTCATGTACATCATTCTAACTAAAAAATGGTGACTACAAATGATTCACGCCAGTGGCATGCGGCGAAATTCTTAACCTAAGAATTACTTCGCATGGAATGCCTTTCAATGGTGTTATAGATATCGGTTATACAAGTGTCTCCATACATACATGCTCTAGTTTATATGCGGGTGAACAAAATCCGGAAAGAGCGACAAGATACTCAAACAGAAGTATTGCGAAAGTGTATTCTGGGAATGCGCCGTCTTTTGCGCCCTTTTTTTCACATGAAACTGTTTTATGCCGGAGTCCACCACGCCTCCGCTGACGTATACCTTCGACAAAGAAAGTGACGTTGAAAACTATGTCCAAATAATTTTCGAAGAAAATTGGAAGAAAATTTCAAAGAAGCCAAGCATCTGCTGCACGGAATCGACACAACAACCTACCAATTCTCAGCGCTCGGCTCTAGCGTCTACACCATAAAACGCACGTTGTCAAAAAACCATTTATATACACCATACACTCACAGCTTTGAAAATTTAGCGTGTTTTTGTCATCATTGGCGAAATGCATGGTGAGACATGGTCTCGTAGGGCGTGCTCTAAGCCCTGTCGCCTCCACGGATCACGGCCTCTCTTGCACGCGTGCTTATCAGACTCGTAATTCGGAAGACCACGAAGGTCACTTCGCGCGCTGCCGCGGCCGTGTTTACAAAGAGTGCACTGCTGACACATGACGCAGGAAAAACAGTGAACGTCATGTATGTCCTGTGCATAGCTGTACTCTCTGGCCGTTTAGATAGCTCTCCTGGCTGTTTAGATAATGAGATATACACCAAAATTGGTATGGTATAGCATGACTGTATGACAAGCATAAGAAATTAGTCACAACATCAGAATCGTGACATGTATGTCATGAATGTAACAATTTACATGCCATGGTCTTGTTGCTCTTGCGGTAGTATTGTTCACATAACACATAGCAAACTGGCAGGGTATGGCATGACTGCATGGCGAACATAAGTGACAGGCCCTAACGTGGAAATCATGACATTCATGTCATGTAAGTCATGACTACACGCCATGCACTTGGTGCGCTCACGGTATATACCAATTTCGGTATTATGTGACGTCAATGAATCATGAAGGTATGACTGGTGCAAAACTTCACAATCATGACATGCGTGTCTTGCAAGAACGCGACTACATGCCACGAACATAATACACTCGCGGCCATTTCGCTGGCTTCACATATACCAAATTTGGCACTTCGTGACGTGAACAAATGGCGACGGTATATCATGGTGCAAACATGATATTCACAACATGCGTGTCATGTAAAACATGACTACATGCTGCGCTCACAGTGCACTCGCGGCCGTTTCGCTAGCTTCAAATATACCAATTTTGGTGTTACGTGACGTGAATGGATGATGAAGGTATATGACTACTGCAAACATGATAATCATGACATGCGTCTCATGTAAGAACATAACTACATACTTTGATCATGATGCGTTCGCGGCCGTTTTGTTAGCTTCACATATACCCAATTTGTTATTGCGGGACCTGAATGCACAACTAGGTAAATTGTATGTCCAAACATGATAATTATGACATGCATGTCATGTAAACATGACTACATGACACGCTCATGGCGCGCTCACGGCCATTTCGCTAGCTTCATATATAACAAATTTCGTATTGCGTGACGTGAATAGACGAAGGTAAATGACACATCCAAACATGTTGATCACGACATAGATGTCATGTAAAACATGACCATATGCTACGCTCATAGCACGATCGCGGCTGTTTTTCTAGCTTCACATATACCAAATTTAGTTTCACGTGACATGAATGGACGACGAACACAAATGCTAGGCGTGACCATGATACTCGTGACATGAAAGTCATGCAGGGAATAATTTACATGCCTACTATTGCTGGTATTGGTATTGCAAGTGTTAGTGGTGCCGTCGTTATGCGGCTCTAAACATACTTGCAACTTATCTAGATACGTGAGTGCGCATAACATTTTATATGCGATGCGTTTCTTAGCAAACTTCGGCGACTTTGAGCTAATCTATCTATCTATCTATATCTATCTATCTATCTATCTATCTATCTATCTATCTATCTATCTATCTATCTATCTATCTATCTATCTATCTATCTATCTATCTATCTATCTATCTATCTATCTATCTATCTATCTATCTATCTATCTATCTATCTATCTATCTATCTATCTATCTATCTATCTATCTATCTATCTATCTATCTATCTATCTATCTATCTATCTATCTATTATCTATCTATCTATCTATCTATCTATCTATCTATCTATCTATCTATCTATCTATCTATCTATCTATCTATCTATCTATCTATCTATCTATCTATCTATCTATCTATCTATCTATCTATCTATCTAGCTGCCTACGAGTTTTAGCTCTCCTGGCCGTTTAAATAATGGTATCAATACTTAACTTGGTATGGCATAGCATGACTGTATGAAGAATATATTTGACAAGTCACAACATGAAAATCATGCCATGTACGTTATTAATTTCATGATTTACATTTGATGGTCCTGCAGCTCTTGCGGTGGTTTCTTTCACATGGCATGTTGCAAAAATGGTATCGTATGGCATAATTGCATGGCGAACACAAGCGACAGACCTTAACATGAAAATTATGAAATGCGTGTCATGTAACAACATGTCTACATGCCACGCTTATAACGCGCTCACGGCCGCTTCGCTAGCGTCACAAATACCAAATTTGGTATCACAGTACGTGAATGAATGACGAAGGTTTTTGACGGGCGCAAACATGATAATCATGAGATCCGTCTCATGTAACAACATGCTACATGCCACGCTCAAGATGTACTGGCAACCGTTTCGCTAGCGTCACTTATACCAAATTCGGTATCGTGGCACGTGAATGGATGAGGAAGGTATCATACTGGTGCAAGCATGATAATCATGAGATATGTGTCATGTGAGAACATGACTACATGTCACAGCCAAAGCGCCAATATATTCTGACGTGACGCGTTGAGCGTGTTCACCGGCGTTTATTTTGTCGCGTCACGCCGGCGTTGCCACGCCAGCCGCTGGTTTCACAGGCGCACGCCACGCTGCATTGCCTTTGACGCATGCTTGTTTCAACGCGTCCGGCGTCCCTCCATCACGAAAAGAGGGAGACGTAGTGTTGTCTGCGTAACGAATCCGCGTGAAATGCAGCATGTCCGTATTTCGCACCGGTTGCCGTCGGGCCGTGCCGACAGACGCTGGTCGCGCCTGGCGCTATACAATAGAGTGCTCGCGTTTTGCTAACGTAGCGCCCCTGTGCCCAGCGTGCGCGGGCGTCAACGCTACAGTGGAGTATATTGGGCCCTTCATGATGCGCTCGCGGCCGTTTTGCGAGCTCCACATATACAAAGTATGGCGTTACGGGACGTCAATGGATGACCAAATATATGACTGGTGCAAACAAGATAATCCTAACATTGCTGTCATGTAAGAATATGACAAAATACCACGCTTATAGTATGCTCGCGGCCGTTTTGATAGCTCTACATATACTATATTTGGTATCATGCGACGGGAATAGATGACGAAGGTAAGCAACACATCCAAACATGATAATCATGACACGGAAGTCATGTATGGCATCATTAACCTCCCCCTCCTAATGTTGTGCTGATTTTAAATGGACAAATCAGCATTGCTCTTTCGTGTTTCGCATATCATCGATTCCCACTGTACGTTCTGCCAATTTGTTTTTACTTGTGTTTACTGTGTACTACGTCCGTACACCTCATAATGCTGTGCGGATTTTAAAGTGACATATCAACCTTCCTCATTCGTGCTTCGCGTGTCATCAATTCCTACTGTAAGTGGGATCTGCCTTACTTTTACGTTAGTTGCGCCTATTTTAGACTCACAATAGCAATCAGCATTGCGCTGATAAAAAGGGATACTAAGGTCGCTGCTGCGACTGGGTGATTGTCAGTTTAAGTGTTGTGCACACGCCATGCCAATCGCTAATGAAAAGTAAATGTGGCAAGTTTTGTGTTATGATTTTCACATGGCTGCTAAGTACACCACATGGTGCAGACATTATCAAGATTGCCGTTAACCTTGCAGAATGTCATAATGTCATATGCATTACATTTTAAGGATGAAAATTCCCTTACCGAAACTTTGCTGCACTTGAGTGGGCGCAAACAAGTTCACGTGGTACATTGATAATGTTTATGGCGGGACTAATCACGTGGAAACACTGAACGCAGAGATGACTGATACAAGGTAATTTACGGTTTTCACGGGTGCTAAATTTTAGATGCGAAACAACTTATAGCGGAGTTCAATTCGGTGTTCATAACAACTCTTATGCCTAGTTCACACTGAAACATCCGCTTTCTACAGCGACCGAAATTCCCCTGCCGCCGAAACGCAGCGTCGTTCGCACTGGACGTGCCCGGCGCCGCCGAATATGCCATCTACTACGGGGCGAACGCGGGATGGTTGCGCTGTCACCCGGTTGTTGTCGCGGCTCGCAAACGCCACTACACTATCCAGTGGTGTATACTTCAACGATTCTCGTACGCAAGAAGCAAGAAAAGACAGTACTGCTTACTTTGCTGGCAAGTGGCTGTCTTGCAATGCACGAAGAGCAGAAAAACCACCGACGCCAGCGGCGTTGGTGGGTTTGTTTTGCTCTGCAAGACCGCAACAAGCTCGGTCACGCCAACAGCAAGCTCGGTCACCTCTTTCACGAAATACGGAGGCGAAGTAGGTACAAAGTAGGTTAAACTCCCGTTGGTTTCAACTTTCAGTTACATGCACTGCGGCATAACAAGTCAGTAGGGCTTGGCCGCCATTTTTCAAAATTCCTTGACTAGCGCTCCTATTGGTCCGCGGTGACCGATTCGGCGGCAGACGCCGCAAAAATCGGTCCGAGAGCGATCGGCGCGGAGAGGGCCCTTTCGGCGGAACTCGCCGCCGCCGAACCGGATTCGGAGCACTTTCGGCGGTCGGAATGCTCAGTGTGAACGCGGCCTTACTGCGAATGCGCAACAGCTGGCTCAAGCAATACCAGCGTGCGCTCACCCTCTAGCGCGTTCCACCCTGTAGCTACTTTTAGGGGCAAAGAGCTGTGAGTCGAGCCACCTCTAAATTATAACTTGCTCAATAGATGACGTTGTGTGCATATGCCCTTGGGAATATTATAACAAGATGGCGCTAGTGATTTGCACAGCATATCTACGGAGGGAATGATCATAAGTGGGACAAAGCGTCCATCCATCCGTCCATGTATCCAACCATTTGTTCATCCGTCCGTGCGCCTGTCCATCCATCTACCGTGCTTTCGTCCATCCTTCCGTGAATCCATCCATGCGTCCATCAATCTGCCTGTCCGTGAATGCTTCCGTCCATCCTTCCGTATGTCCATCTGTCCCTGCTTCCGTCCATGCATGCTTCTGTCCATCCGTGTGTGCTTCTGCCCATCCGTGCTTCAGCCCGTCCGTGCGTCTTTTCGTCTGCCTCTTCACCCGTGCGTTCGTTCGTCCGTACTTCCGTCCGTGCTCCCATTCATCCGTCCGTCCGAGCACATGTCCATGCGTCCGTAAGTACACCCGTGCCTCTGTTCAACCGTTCGTCCCCGTACGGGGACACAGAAAGACGGATGGACGCTTCGCCCCACCCATCATCATTGAATTCGAGGATATGTTGTGATTAGTTATGTGCGCAACTGTACACAAACACACAGCCTTGTGGAAACCAAACACCGCGAGGGATGCGAGGGAAGACATGAAACTTGCTGCACAATCAAGCTAAGAATACGGCATTAAGGGCCCATCTCACCTTTGCACACTCAAGCACTTTGACATTATCACTGGTCAGTCAGTTGATCACATGTATTATGTGCTCATAGGCGTGACGAAGCGCGTGCCTCATGAGCCGGGCGGCTATAGTGTACCCTGCCTTCGGTGAACTGCCGAGTGAATGAGTGGCACTATTTCTTTAGTCGCGCAGGTCTTAGACTATTTGCTTTGGTTGTCAAGACAGGGCCTTTGCGGACTTTAAAGCCACATTCATTTGCAGAATATACATTCATTTGAGCAAGGGGAAGGAAAATTGCCTAAAGGAAAAGGAAGGTTCCCACGTATGCTCTTCGGATTTCAAACTAAATAGTGGTACTAATTTAATATTCTTAAGCAACGAAATAGTGGTATGATGGTCGCTACAAAAATTTGAAGTCAGTTTCTGTCGGAAGATGGTTCCTATGAACACGTGTATTCACAAAGTTCAATGAGAAACGTGTGCAAAAGCTAATCTACTGGCAGCCACGCCTATACAGGTGTGAAATACCCTGCGGTTTCTCTACTTGTGAATAAATATTTTGCGGAGATAAAAATATCATTGTGCCCTAATGGGAGTTTAATATGTCGCATCTCTACTACATATTAAAAACCAAGCTTGCGGGTATTGCTATACTTAGAAGGAAAGCTGTACTTATATCAGAACGCCACTTGGTCTGTAAATTATTCTTACTATTAGCGTTGTTCATCACCTCTAACAGTCACTACAATTCCTCGTTTAAAGTTAGTTAGTGTGAAACGTAGCATGCAGACAAGAAGCCACTGATCGCGATGTTCACTGTTGTGCAACTTAGATATTTACATACAAGCACGACACATCGTTAGCAATCAGTCATTCCTTTTTTCGAGTTTCTTTTCATAGTGGAAAATGGTAGGTTAATAAAAATAAAAAAAATGGCAGATCCCATGTCTAGAGAAAATCGATTATATGCGAAGAACGAATGAGAAAGGTTGATATGTCATTTTAAAATCAGCATAACGTTACGAGATGGAGGCAAGTGATGCCATACATGACTTCCGTGTCATGATTATCATGTTTGGATGTGTATTTTACTTTCGCCATCTATTTACGTCACGTGATACTGAATTTAGTATATGTGAAGCTAGCGAAACGACCACGAGCACGCTACGAGCGTGGTTTGTTGTGATGCTCCTAAATGACACACGTGTCAGTAGTATCATGTTTGCACCAGTCATAAAATTTCGTCATACATTGACGTCACTTAAGACCAAATTTGGTATATGTGGAGCTAGCAAAATGGCCACGAGGGCATCATGAAGGGCCTAATATGCTCCAATGTAGCGTTGACGCGCGCTCACTGGGCACAGGGACGCTACGTTAGCAAAACGCGAGCACTCTATAGTCTGACGCCAGGCGCGACCGGCGTCCGTCGGCGCAGCCCGACGGCAACTGGCGCGAAATGCGACATGTTGCATTTCGCGCCAATGTCTTACCCAAGCAACACTGCGTCTCCCTCTTTTTTGAGGGAGTGGGAAAGTGGTGGTGGTGGTAAAAAACATTTATTTCAGAAAAACTTTACTAGAGAGTGCCGACGTGGCCCATCGGCGTGCTAGAGTGGCAAGACCCCATTCTGGGACGCCAGTGGAGCTGGAAGCTGCCCGTGCGCGCTCCGCCAAGGAGCGTTGTGCAGCCAAGGTAGAGCAGCCGAGCAGGTGCTCCTCCAAAGCCTCTCTAGTTGGGATAGGAAAAGGGGATGAGAAAGGGACGGGATTAACTGGGCACGATGCTACGACGTGATATGTGTCGGCGAGCACATGACAGGTCGAGCAGGTGCCATTGATTTCCGGCAAAAAGTGCCTGGCGACTGCTGGACTGATAAAGGTGTTCGTCTGAAGGCGGCATAGCAGTCGTTCGTCCGCTTTCTCCAAACCGCGTGCGGGGTCCGGGTAGAGGCGGCGCGAAGCCTGGTAATAAGCCAAAATTTCGCGAAAGCGCGTCAGGTTGGTATTGCCAGATTCCGTCTCGGGACATGGAGGGGCAACGGCCCGGACAGGAGAAGCGCGGGCAGCGGCATTTGCCGCCTCGTTGCCGGGCAGGCCCGAGTGGCCTGGGGTCCACACTATACGAATGGGATGAGGGTTAAAGCGCCAAGAGGCTGCCTGTAGTAGGCTAGCCGCCAGCGGAGCAATGGAACCCTGAAAGTACTGAGAACAGGCCGAGCGCGAGTCCGTCAGGATGGTGCGTGAGGCAGGGTGAGAGGCGGCCAAAGCTATGGCAACCTCTTCAGCGTGCGTTACTGTGTCTGCTCGAAAGGAGAGGCCATCTACGTGTTTGCCCTCTGTAATCACGGCAGCCGTGAAGTGACCCGAGGGGGAGGGACCCGAGACGTCCACGTAGAAAACACCAGGACGATCGGAGTGTCGCGTATGAAGGGCCGCGGCGCGTGCTAGTCTACGGCCAGGATGGAGGTCAGGGTTCATATTACGGGGTAGAGGTTCCACCCATAGCTTTTGACGCCAGAGCTCTGGTACCGGCTGCAGAGGGTCTTGGTCAGATATCGGGTTAAGGCCAAGTCTGTGTAGAAGACGGCGCCCTGAAGGCGTCTGCGACAGTCGATTGATTTGGTTAACGAGATGAGCTTCGCGCATCTCTGCAAAGGTGTTGTGTACCCCCAGAGCCGTGAATCGGCTGTTGGAAGTTGCAATAGGTAGGTCCAGAGCGCGTTTGTATACTGAACGAAGAAGGACGTCCAGCTGGTGCTCGTGTCGACGACGCAGCCGAAGGTAAGGCAAGGCGTAGAGGACGCGACTGGTCACAAACGCGTGGGCCAATCGGAGGGACTGAGACCCGCGGAGGCCGCCGCGCTTGGTAGAAACTCGCCGTATCATGCGGCTCACCTGTTCGCTGGTGCGTCTGAGGCCTGCTATTGTGCCCTTTGGATCCAAGGACGATGTGAGGTGAAGGCCAAGAACCCGAATATTTTGCACTGACGGGACGGGCCCGGACGGAAGAAAAATTTGAGGCGGCGGTAGCGGAGAGACTGAAAGAAGAGCCGATTTAGCTGGAGAGCACTCCAGGCCGCATGAACCTGCGTAGGTGTCCACCAGAAGGGCAGCCTTTTGCAGGCGTTCTTCGATTTGCGCTAAGGAGCCGGTGTTGGTCCAGATTGTGATATCGTCCGCATATAGTGCGTGTTGTATTCCCTCGACCTCGCTTAGAAGAGAGGGGAGGTTCATCATCGCCAGGTTAAAAAGCAGAGGAGACAGGACTGCCCCTTGAGGTGTACCCCGCGTGCCTAATAAGTACGGGCCGTGTTCGGTAGAATTAAGGCGAATGAAGGCGGTGCGATGTGATAGAAAGGCGCGAATGTAGTTGAAAGTCTTCTGCCCGCAGTTTGTGGTAGACAGGTTAGTGAGTATAGTGCTGTGTTTGACGTTGTCGAACGCCCCGCGGAGATCGAGAGCGAGCACGGCTTTATCGTTATGGTGCATAGTAGTCGGCTCTATGATATCGTGTTGAAGCTGGAGCAGGACGTCCTGCGCCGACAGATGCGGGCGAAAGCCAAACATCGTGTCGGCAAAGGTGCTCCTGGCCTCCAAGTAGGCGGAAAGGCGTTCGCGAACCATGGTTTCCATGAGTTTGCCTGCGCAAGACGTAAGTGAGATGGGTCTCAGTGCCTCAATACTATTGGACTTTGCCGATTTGGGAATGAATGTAACGACCGATGTGGTCCATTCCGTTGGAAGCGGAGAACCGTCCCATATAGAATTTATAAGCTGGAGTAGCGAGAGGTGTGCTTGGTCGGGAAGATTTGCCAGGAGCGATACTGTGATTCCGTCGCGTCCAGGGGCCGTGCCCCGTCGCATTTTCGTGAGTGCAAATCGTAAATCAGAAAGCGTGTATGGGGCGTCGAGGTCGGTGTTAGGGGCGCCGGAATACGTATATGCTGGGCCTGCGGGATCAATTGTGCGGCAGATGTAGCGGTCACAAAGTTCTCGCGCGAGTTCATCCGTAGTGCCCTGAAATGCATGCAGAACACGGTGGAGCTGGCGTTGCGTTTCTCCTCTGGTGGTGGAGGGATCGAGAAGGCTTCTAAAGAGTCGCCACGCACTCTTAGAGCTCATCTGGTTTGCAGCCTTCGAACAGGTGTCTGCCCAGTTAGCATCGGAAAGTTGTGCAGAGTATGTGGCCGCCTCTGCAGTGAGTGCCTCAATGCGAGCGCGAAGTTTCCGATTAAGTTTGTTGCGTTTCCAGCGCCTTATGAGCCCGCGGCGAGCGTGCCAAAGATGTAGGAGGTGTGGATCGATTGCAGGAGTCAAATTAGAGGTTGCAAGGGTGCGAGTGTTCGCTTGTTTCATATGAAGAGCGTATGATGCCCACGCTGCATATTCGGTCGAGGAGAGGCCGGCGGGGAATGGTTGCATTCTGAACTGAGTCCAATCGGTGAGACGGGCTTGGCCCCAGTGTTGGCGCATTTTCTGCCGCGGTGTGAACGAAATGCGGAGTAAAAAGTGATCGCTGCCTAGGTTTTCGCCTAAATTTTCCCATGTAGCATCGCGGATGTGACGGGTGAGGGAGAGGTCGGGGCATGTGTCTCGCGTGACCGAGTTGCCGGAACGTGTGGGTTGTGCCGGATCGGTAAGAAGCGTCAGGCTCAGCGAGGAAATGAGCTCCTTGAGCTCTCTGCCCCGGGCCTTCTCGTAGTGGTAACCCCAGTGAGGGCTGGGGGCATTAAAGTCCCCGACAATCACCAGTGGTTGTCGGGCTGCTATACGCAGTGCCCGATGAAAGAGATGCGCAAACGAAGCCCTCGCAAGGCGAGGGGGACAGTACACGTTTAAGATATGTATTGATGGTTGGCCCCTCCGCTGAGACAGCACTGATATCATGCAGTAGTCGTAAGGAAGATCCAAATCGAGGTCGATCTGTATCGCCGTGTAAGCTTTATGCACGAGGAGGCATGTGGTGGTGCCGCCTACATAGGAGCAGTATCCAGAAAGGGATGGAGGAGGGCCAGATTCTTGGAGCGCCAAGACGGCCGGCTGAGAGCCAAGTGAGCTGAGGAAAAGGGAAAGATGTGAACGCTTTCGCCTGTTCCCGAAGCCTCCAGGGTTCCACTGTATGATCTCGAATTTAGACGCAATGTTTGAACGGGACGTACGATTGGTAGCCATCGTGACTGTCCTAGGTTTTATATTTGGTCCTCCATGTCCCGCTCGGAATCCTCAGAGGCAGGGAGGGGCACGGAGGCCGGATTGTCCGACGGCGGGGTGGTGGTAGCCACCTTACGACGACGCCGTGGAGCTGTACCCTCACTGCTCACCGAGCAGGAGCGGGAACGCGATGCCTTGGGTTGAAACTGGGTGATTGCCCAGGCTTGAATAGCCTGGGTAACCTCTACTACTATGCGTTGGACCGAGAAGCTGGTGAGGAGGTGATTAATCGAAGCTTCGACGCGCGTGAGGCGTTCCTCTACGCGCGGGGTGTGCTCTTCGCTAGGGAGAGTTTGGTTAGCGGGCAAGAGAACCTGAGGTGCCTCAGGAGCCTCAAGAGCTTCTGGAGTAGATGTGGCACCGGTTCCGAGTGCTGGAGTACACATGGCTGCTTGAACCGGCGGTTTAATGGGAGTGGACTTAGCGTGAGGACTAAGCTTGGACGTAGCTGGCGTAGCCGCCTGGACAGAGGAGGCAATACCGGATGGCCTTGCAGTACACTGTTGTTGAGGTTGAAGTCGCTTATTTAGGAGTTCGAGTTGTTTAGCTAAAAGAGAATTTTGCTCTTGAAGTGCCGCAACTTGCTGGCGAAGGGCCGCAAGTTCGGGAGAAGGAGGATCGACAGAAGGGGGTGAGAGAGGCTTAGAAGCAGCTTTCCCTGCCCAACTGCTCACCTGAGGTACCGCCGCTGGTGCTTCGAGCGGTGGGAATGCTTGAGAGTTGGCGTGGAGTGGTGGAGCCGAATGATGCAGGTTTGTGCTGCTGTCTGGCTGTGACGAACATGAGGTGGTCCCTCGAGGAGATGTTGAGGGCTGCTTGCGTTTCCGATATTTTCGGTATTTTGCCGTGCAGCCACTGGTCCCAGTCTCATGGGCACCGTGGCAGAGGAGGCACTTGGGGTGGCAGTCGTGGGCATTGAGACCTGCAGGTGCGGGAGTTCCACATTTGGCACACTGGGTTGGAGCGGCGTGAGGGCACTGAGGTGGTCGATGACCGATGGTACCGCACTTGGTGCATACAGGGACCGTTTTCTTGTAGGCGCGGATATACGTCGCCACGCAGTGGTAGAAGAGGAAGCGGGGTAACTTCGTGCCCTCGAAAGTCACCACTGCCGCCGCGGAATCTCCGAGTTTGCGGACCGCAAGGATAGTACCTTGAGGCCAATACAGTTCAGACTTTATCTTCTCCGGGCTTTCAGCAGGGTTTACATTGATGACGCCCTTGCATGTATCCCCTGGTGCCTTGGCGTGGCCTCGAACGGGCAGCTGCTGATCCCCCACTTGCAGCTGAAAGTCCCCGAGGAGTCGCTGTGCCATAGGCAAAATGGTGGTGCTACAGACCAAGATGTTCTGTTCCCAGATTGGCCAGACTTGAATTTGCGTGGTAGTCTGGTCGCCGAGGTAGCTGCGGATGGCGTCGCCCGCGCGATCGGCCGGGACAAATGTGCGTAGCTCGCAGGGAACGCGAGGTTTCACTACTACGATGTAGTCGTCGCGAGAGAGGCGAGGAGTTTGACGCGGACGCCACTTGCGTTGCTTCGCTGGCTGCGAGGACGGAGCAGAGGTAGGCACACCACCGGAGGGATGGCGCGCCGGCGTTCCTTGCAAGGCTGGGGAATGGTGGCCCGCCGTGGTGTCTCGTTGTTGTTGAGACGCAGACTTCGATTTCGCTTGCTTGCGTTGCCACAGTCTCACCATGTCGTCGAGGTATTCATCTTCTGATGGCATAGTGTTTTCGGAGGATGAAATCTCCATGGACAGCATTTGGCTTGAGGTAGGATCATAGCCCGTAACCACGTTAGCGGCCGCCATCGCCGAGCTGAGAGCCCTTAGCGAGGCGGCGTTGTAGCCGGGAGTGAAGGACGTCCCTCAAGTTGTCAAAACTGGACCCACCTGGACGAAGGTGTTGTCTAGGCGAAGCGGAGAACTTGGCGGTGACGATTAATCCAAGTTTCAGGGGTAGCAAGGTGGATGTCCGCAGAAATAGCAGAAAATCTACGGAGGCGATGTGGAGTGCGTCCGTCACCATCGAGCGCTCGCTGCTCCCCAGTGGGACAGGACGCGCTGAAACGCGCATGCGTCAAAGCAACGCAGCGCAACGCGTCCCTGCGAGTTTATAGCAGGACCACGCGCCTGCCGTCGCAACGCCGGCTTGACACGTCGAAATGAACGCCGGCGAGCACGCGCACCGCGTCACGTCGAAATGTATTGGCGCCTTCACTGTGGCATGTAGTCATGTTCTCACATGACACGCATCTCGCCATTATCAAGTTTGGACCAGTCACATGCCTTCGTCATCCATTGACGTCACGTAATACCAAATTTGGCATATGTGAAGCTAGCGAAACAGCCGACAGCGCATCATGAGTGTGACATGTAGTCATGTTCTTACATGACACGCATGTCGTGATTATCATGTTTGTATGTGTCATTTTCCTATGTCACCCATTCGAGTCACGAATACCGAATTTGATACATGTGAAGCTAGCGGAACGGCCGCGAGCGCATCATGGGCGTAGCATGTAGTCATGTTGTTACATGACACGCATCTTATGTTTATCATGTTTGCACCCGTATCATACCTTATTGATCCATTCACGTCCCGTCATACCTAACTTGGTATATGTGATGCTAGCGAAACAGCCGCTGAGCGCATCATGAGCGTGGCATGTAGTCATGTTGTTGTTACATGACATACATGTCATGATTTTCATGTTAAGGTCTGTCGCTTATGGTAGTCATGCAAACATGTTCAACCATACCAATTTTTCACCATGCTATATATGTGAACGAAACCACCGCGAGAGCTGCAAGACGATGAAATGTAAGTTATGATATTTCCACAGTTTCAGTTGATCACCTACCTAAAAAGAGACTTCAACATAACTTTGGATTTCCAGCAACCATGAAGCACACGTTAGAATGTATTCGGACAAAAAAATGAATTAAGTTCATCAATTTTTTTCTTTCTAACTAGCAGACACCACGACAGAGAAGTGTCGTCAGTTAGCGTGTCTTCCGAAATGGAGTGTCGTGCCAGTCGCCCATTGGCAGCTTCAGCAAAATGTGCAGGTATCACGGGAATATAAGAGTTTCAACAGCAACCTTATGAGCCTCCTAATGTACTAGAACAGCTCGACAATTGCATGTAGTTGGTTTCCATCCGATTCACTCGTTCTTGTTAGAAAAAATTTATTGCCACAAATGTCAATAACACTCAACAGAACATTTCCTACTTAGACATACTCTAACTATGATGACAAAATAGACGTAATTTACAAGAACATGGATATGAGATGACGTTGAAAAAACATGTACATAGGATGGTTCACACAAACTCAACCACAAAAAATACTTCAAGGTAAACAAGAGACACAAATAAAACATGAATATGTACATTTTGCATATTTACATGTTGGCATGCCATTTCTGCCGGCGCATGGACACATCAGCCTACAAATACAGGCCGGCCAAAAAACAAGTTACGCTCGTCCGTCACAGACCGACACAAAAGGGCAAGACCAGTGCCGAAGAAGTTTCTCTTCACCGAGGAAGAAGAGCTCCTCCGACAAAACAGACAACAGCTCCGAGTACAATCGCGCTAGGATCGGGTAGAGCGTGTGGCGGCGGCGGCCCGCTGCAATCGCCTCGCAGTGATTGCCCCAGAGGCAGAAAGAGCCGGCAACAATGAGAAGACATGCGAAGCGGCCTCACGAACAACGCCCAGAAGAGACGAAGCGATTTACTCTGACGCAGCGAAATCCGGCATGTACGGCTCTCAAAAAAAAAAAAAAATCGCGAGCAATGACACAATGCCTCAAAGAATGCTGATTTGTTTCCCGAAGGCAGCAGTTCGGACATGTTGCTGACTGACCATTCTCCACCTCTCCAGGCGGTCAAGAGTGGGAAGCACACCCCACCCCAGGCGCCACATGAAGTCCCGGAGGTGTCCAGGCAGAAAAGAAGCCGTTAACGTGCTCCAAGACACCCGTCTAGAGCAAGCACGGCGGGCTGGCGGGACCAACGGAAGCAACAGAGCAGCAGTTGTCTCAACTATGTGGTTGTTCAAAACTTCTATGCCAGGACAGCTCGACTTGACATGGCGAAAAAATGCAACAGTTGTTGCATAAAACGCAGGAGGCGTTATTGACTGTGGCCCCCTGTTAAGTTGCACATTAGGCATCAAATGCCGAAGGTGAGTACCCAGAAAGTAATATGCAAGTGTTCGTGCGGGAGATTCCTTCCTTTGCACTAGGCGCAAAAGGAAGCGCAGTGCCAGCAGACGACAGCGTATGGACACTGAAGGGAAAGCAGAGCCTTCCTGAGAAACCGAAAACTTCGTCTCCGAATCGCCCAACTAGCTACTGAGGCACATGACTATGCGAACATCCTGACTAGCAACAATTGGCATAACTTCTGTGATCGAGTCAACGGCTCACTAAGTACACCTCGAACGTGGCGTATACTCCGTGCTCTTTTAAATCCCACGCAGACAAAATCACACACTGCTAACGCAATACGCAGCATTCTCCACAAATCAGGGCTCGACGATACCACTCTGCTGCACACCTTAAAGCAACACTATGTATCCACGGGCCCCCGTCCTGCCTACCGTGATTATCCACACGTACACGATACGCCTCTAGATGAGTACATTACAGAAGCAGAGGTTAGGGCAGCTTTGTAGAGCATTAAGCGCAACACAGCACCCGGTACAGACGGGACTACGTACACACTTCTGCGTAATTTAGATGACCAGTCCATCGAATATTTAACCGCTTTTTACAACGAACATTGGAACAACGGCACGCTACCACAGGAGTGACGACACGCAGAAATCATACTTATTCCAAAGCCTGGCAAGCCGCTATCCCCCCAGAATCTTCGCCCTATATCCTTAACTTCATGTGTAGCTAAATTCTTTGAACGCGTTGTCCTCTCTCGACTACAATATCGAAGACAATCACTTTTTTCCTGATACACTATTCGGCTACCGTCCTGGTATCTCTATACAGGACGTATTATTACAGCTTAAGGAGGACGTGTTTGATAGCCCCACTTCAAACCAGGTCCGAGCTATTCTGGCCCTGAATCTGAAGGGTGCTTTTGACAACGTCTCCCACGACCTTATTCTTGACAATCTCGCTTCATCTCAGTGAGGCTCACGTATCTACAATTACATCAGGTCCTTTCTTTCTAACCGCACGGCCACTATTGGGATTGGAGACCTACGTTCGGACGTCATTCGTCTCGCAGGCAGAGGAACACCACAGGGCTCGGTTCTCTCGCCCACTTTGTTCAACGTGGCTATGACTAAACTCCCTTTCTTATTACAACAGGTTCCCAACATCCAGCATGCCATCTATGCAGATGGAATTACACTTTAGGGCAACCAAAGAATCAGACGGAACCATTCAGGACGCCCTACAGGAAGCTGTGTCTGTGGTACAGGACTATGCTGCTGCCGGCAGCCTTACGTGCTCAGTGGATAAGTCGGAGTTGTTATTGGTATACAAGTGGCGCCGCAAAACCGCTGATTCTCCTGACATTTCGCAGTTTCTTGATGGCCATCCTATCCCTCTGGTACCACGAATTCGCATTTTAGGCCTCTATCTTCAGTCCGACGGCAAGGCCTCGCACACTACCCGCCTTCTGGCTCAGAAGATAACTCAAATTACAAACATGATCCAACGCATCACCAATCGCAGGAGAGGCCTCTGTGAGAAGGATGTCCTCCACTTAGTACAAGCACTCATAGTTAGTCGGCTCACTATCATCTTCCCTTTCACAATCTCACGCTAGCTCAAATAAAAAAGATGGACATCCTTCTACGGACAGCTGTGAAGGCGGCTCTCGGCTTGCCTCCACATGCATCTACACTACGCCTCCTTCAATTAGGAGTCCACAACACCGTAACCGAACTCAATCGAGGCCCAGCACAAAAGTCAGCTCCAACGGCTCAGGCAGACCCGTCAGGGCTGCGCCATCCTGTCTCGTCTTGGCTACCCGATTCCCCGAAAACCCGCACAAGTACCGCGACACAAACTTGCTTCTACTGTCCGCGCACTCATCAAAGTGCCTCCGATTTCACGCAATATGAATCCCTCCCGCCCCGCCGGTCGTCGACGTGCCCGAGTTCAGGCTATGACACGCGTCTTTGGTGATGGCACCTCAGACTTACAAGTACTTTACACTGATGCAGCACGCTACCCAGAGAAGTCAGACATGTGTTTAGCCGTGACAGCTGACACAGACACCCTTGTGGCGTCTGCCACATTTCGCACTACAGACAGTGGTCTGGCAGAGGAGGGAGCTCTCGCTCTGGCAATTGTTCACGCTACGACACTGTCACATGACTCCCCTGTCACTATTGTAACAGATTCACAAGCTGCTTGCCGTGCTTTCGCTCAAAGACTTGTGGCTGCACATACACACAATATCCTCTCTTCTATCTCACCGTCCGCATCACGTCCTGTGCGTATCGTCTGGACTCCTGGACACGCCTCTGTCCATGGTAATGAACGCGTTCATGCGGTTGCCCGAGAGCTGACCGGCCGGGCTCCATTGGAAGAGCTGTCCAATCCAGACGACGCATCGACAGAACCACTAAACTACAAAGCTACGCTGGAGTACTACCGACAGAGCCCTTACACGTATCCTCCCCCTCATCCTTCACTTAACAGAGCAGATGCTGTCGCTTGGCGGCAACTACAGACCAATTCATTTCCTTGCCTTTATATGCTCAATCGCTTACATCCCACTCTCTACCCCTCCTACTTCCCTTTCTGTGGATCCGTACTGACGGTGTTCCTCCCATTCCCAATCCCACCACTTCCTCTTGGGAGTCTGGACTGCTCAGCTTACGCCGGCAGGAACAGCAGCAGCTGGTCCAGCGGGCTAGCAGGGTCGCGCAAGGCAATGGAGCCCTGGACTGAGGGCCCCACCAAAAGAAGGCTCGGTGTGCATTTGTTAATAATAAATGTTTATTCTCTCTCTCTCTCTCTCTACCTGAGAACGCTGCCGTCCCAGTGCCGCGCGAGAGACCAACTCAGTGCCACCTGACCAAAAAAAGAAACTCAAAGCAGACTGCAGTGATCGCACGATACGTAAAGATGGTTGCCCGACGTGAGAAAGGTACCAAATGCGACCGGAAAATACAGTCTGCGCAAGGTACCTCCGCTCAAGAAGCGGGAACTCAAAATGCCGTGCATCCCGAATTTTCACTCTTACTTCTTCGAGAGCGTTTAACCAAATGGATTTGCAAATGCCGTAGTGGTTGTATAAAATACCTAAATTACGAAGGGACGCGGCCAGCTGAATGGGAAAACTTGCGCTAAGCCTGGATTTGGAGAACCAATTAAGAAATACCGGAATTTGGAGATGTTCAACGCTGCACCTTAAATGTCACCATACTGGGAAAATAACACGCAGGCTGCGTAAAAGGCTATCTTCATCTGAAAGGTTCAAGGTTATATCATCAGCGAAAGCTGTGACTTTCACGACACCGCTACCAGGAAGCGCAAGACCCCAGACATGTGAATCCGCGTCAAGAGCACGTAAGTATGGTTCAAGGCTGAGGACAAATAGCACAGGAGACAATGGACATCCCTGACGGACCCCACGTGTTATGTAAAAGGCGGCAGTTTCCCAGCCATCCAGAACTAGTGTGCTTTTCAGACCAGTGTATTTATTTTTAATCATTTCCGCAAACGAATCAGAAAAGCCAAAGGCTGTGAGCACATTAAGGATATACGCTGCTCTATAGTCGGTCAAGCGCTTTTTCCTGGTCCAAAGACACAAGAATACCATGCGCAGGTTGCGACAGAGTATAGGCTATGATATCCCGTGTGGTAAATGACAAGCTCTGTATTTCTCGTCCAAGCACTGATGAAGTCTGGTGATGACCTACCAGGGTGTTCAACAGGCCCCTCAAACGTTTAACGGCTACCTCCACGAATATCTTTTAGTCAACGTTGAGGAGCGTGATAGGTCTCCAATCTTCAGGTATTACCAGAGGAAGCAACACCTTTTGGAATAAGCACAATGTGTCCATCTCCAAAACTTGATGGAAAAACACCGTCCTCGTAGCATCGCCAGATAACCGTGGTAAAGGTGGCATCAATCTCATTCCAAAATGTCAAGTAAAACTCAATAGGGAAACCATCTGGCCCAGGGGCCACTCCACGTTTCATAAATTTCAGTGCCGCTTTTACCTCTTCAGCCGATGGAGGGATGTGCAGGCAATAAGCAGTTTCTTGAGGAATACGGGGCAAACTTCTAAGCATTGGCGGTGTTTCATCACAGTTAGTCCGCATGGCCGAACACGACATTGCTTCAAAATGCGCCAAGAAAACAGATCTATGCGCTAGGAAGCCGCTTCGCAGGTGGTATTTGTGCTGTCATAGAGACAGATGGCTGTGATTGCCCAAAAATCGAATGTCTCGCCGTAGCGCAGCACCTCGGGATGTGCACATGGGTTGTGTGTACATCGCCATGCTGTTGCCGCCAGGGACGAAGCAGCAGTCAAGCGCTGAAAGCGTTCACGCATTTCGCGCTGCCATGCTCGCATCAGAGGAGAAGGCATCTCGGCGTGCGAAGCAGTTCGTAACTTCATCGCAGTATCAGCAAGTTCTTCAGGAACGCGTCGACGAAGCGAACGCCCCTTCATTGCGCAGCGCAGGCGCCACTGTGTTTTAAGCGCATCCCGATCTTTAGGACCAGACGCCGTGAGCGACACATGTATTGCGCGTGACAGATCTAATCTTGAGCGCGTGTCCTGCAGGACGCGAACATCAAGACGCCATGGCTTTTCCGAAAAAGAAAATGGAACTTCGAGCTTCAAGACAATAGGCCGATGATCATATACGTACACTGGAGAAGGTGGGAAGGACGGAACGCATAAATCGGAGACAAACGCGTCTAACGCTCGTAGAATATAAGCCCGGTTGAGCCTTGTGGAGAATCGTCCGCGTCGCCATGTCCAAACAAAGGTATTTCCGTGCGCTAAATTGTGTGCGTCCAGTAATGAAAAGTGGTGGACAAGGCGTCGCAGCTCGCGTGAATTCCAAGCAGACCGGCCCCAGCCAGGGCCTTGTACATCGGTTCGCGTATTTAGAACGCAGTTGAAGTCACCAATGAGAATGACATTACGACCGTCAAGAAAAAACACATTCAGGTTTCTAAAAATTCATTAGACTGTACAGCTTACGCTGGCCCATACACCAACAGTATCCTTAATTTGGAAGAAAAGTAGCAACAGTCTAAAGCCAAAACCCCGCCCACGCCATCGTATAAAAGCATGACGATCCAGTAATGGAGCTCGATTAAAAATAATAATACCGACTCCAGTAAAACGAGATGTAGCGAAAGAGAAATAACCATCTTGTTTGAACTTTCGTTTAAAAGCAAGCACGTCGGATAGCGAGAAGAAATTTGTTTCTTGGAAGCAGAAAACATCACAATTTGCAGCGCGAGCCACTTCAGCCTGCTTTGCCGGACTACGAAAACCCTGAACGTTAAATGAAATAATATGCAGTGTAGTAGCCATAATAAAAAAGTAAAGACTAACCTGGACGCATAGTTCTAGACGGTGTTCTGGAAATTGTCCAGGGGACACTTCCTCAACCAAATTACATCGCACTGTTCGACCCTCCAGAAGAAGGTCGAGGTTTTATGGGCCGTTGGGATTTACCACGGTCATCACTGCGTTCATTGGAGCAAGAGCTGGAAGTGTGCCCTCGCTTTGTTTCACGTGGAGCTCCCATGTCGACGTCAAAATCGGCAAGGCTAGACAGTCCGATGCTACTATCCAGTCCCAGGCTGAAGCTGTCTTCCGAAGACGTGTCCTGTGGAGGTATGGACTGAGCCGCCGGCAAGCTTGGATCCACATCCTTCATGCTGGAAGCACTCTCCACGTCTCGGCAGGCCGGTGTAGGCACCCTTTGTGTGGGCAATTTTTTACGTGTACGCTGCGATGTCGAAATGGTCGGAGCAGCCGCAACAGAAGAGGCTGTGGTATTTTCGCCATTGTTTCCCGAAGTAACAGGGGTCGTAGGGTCAACTCCTACAGCAGCAGCCTGAGAACTGGGGTCATTCGTGCACTGAACATCAAGTGGCATCAGATAAGAGACGCCGACGCCGTTTGCAGGGCAGTGCGTTGCGTCTTTCGAAGCGCATGGTTCCTGCACCAGCGGGGAGGCCGACGCGCCAAGCGTCGCAACGACAATCGCGCTTTCGTTGAGCGCTTCGTTTGAAGGAAATTGTAGGGGTGAGGCCAGCACAGCGGTGACCTCCTCTGCGTCCCCCGAGTCGGTAGTTGGTTCCGTTGCCGGTGTCAGTGGTGGAAAGGCACCAGCGGCAGCGTCTGAGTAAGAGCGGTGGACAGGGCAAACCACATTGGGTGGCCGTCCCCGCAGCGTCGACACGGGCGGTCACATCCTCCCCTAACGTGACCGTGCACACCGCAGCGACCACAATATGGTGTTGTGCACTGGGCTCGTAGATGGTCCCATGAGCCGCATCTTCGGCATTCACGCTGGAGAACACCGTAGTCGAACGTGGCACGGTGACCGGAGATGCGCAGGTAGTCCGGCACAGGATTAGCGGTGTTCATCTTCATTCGAGCATACCGCGTTCCAGTGAGTACGCCACGTCGCCCGCTCATCAAACCACTGGTGACAGTGAGCATCTTGCCATATAGGGATAACGCTTGAACGAGAGCTTCGTTTGAGACGAACGATGGCAGGGACTGTTTAAAAAGAATTATTTTTTGCATTTTTTTCGGTGGCACAACGCTTCCATCGTTGAACGATGGCTGCTCTGTTTAAAAAAATTATTTTTTTACCAAAATTACATGACACACGTTCCACACGCAATATGGTCCCGCGGTCAATAGGCGTTCAATTACGATGACGCAGGTTAAGTGTTTTGAAAAGAAGAAGTTCAACGATCTCGAGTACTTCGTACTCAACTATGGCAGAGCAGTGAGCCGTCTCAATAAAATCTACGCAGGCAAATGAGCACAAATATTTTACATATGACTTATTTGTCAAGTGTAAACCGAAGCGGCTACAGTTCAATCACTTTCTCAACACCGATTAGTCCTGATCTGGCTCCTGCGTTCATACTTGTACCCATTGTCGATTAAAAAGCGAATATTGCGCATATATGAGGCACAATATCAGCTTGTCGATGTTCTGTAGTTTGCTTCTTTATACTACAAAATGCATACATTACTAATCTTATGGACCGTAGCGTTTATTACTCTGCGCTGGCAATGCGTCGCTATGCCCGAAAAAGCACGTGTTTTCTTCGCTGTGCTAAGACAAACGGTGCTGCCACCTACTCGTGGCCTTGCGTTCTACAAATTAGGGCCTCCGAGATTGTGCGCGCACGCCACGCTCTTGCTATCGAAGGCTGATGTATTTGTCTTCCGAGATTACTGTCAAATGGGACTCCTCTATGTCTCAAACAGCGTGGAGAGCCCGATGTGCGCGCGCGGAGCACATCGAGGCACCCATACACAGCGCCTTTCGAATCCATTTACCGTCTTTTTCGCGCAGAAAATCAAATAAGCGGTTTATTCATAAAATCTGGATATGTCGATGACTTTCCGTCAACAAAACGTGCACTGCAGACCCTAGACCACTTTGCTTGCTGCCACTAGATTGCGTTAGCACTGTAAAAACAGCGCTTCACTTGCGTGGGGCGCCAATTAAAAGCGAACTATCCATACTCCATACCCATGCACAGGATCACTTACTTCACACGGCGTACGCTGCGATTTCACCGTTTCCGCTGGCCCATAGGAGGAAATGACGCCCCGAAAAACGGAAGAACTTTGTTCGAGAAAGGCATTTTGCGTGACTACTAGCGTAATTGACCACACGGTAATTCATGCGCGATATTGCAGAGCTCCTCTGTCATCGTGACACGGCTCGGCTTATGGAGCGGCTGCTGCATCTATCGAGCAACTTCGTTTCGTTCCCTTCTCCCCCAGTGGCGCCACCAGCTCAATGCACGTTCCCTATACTTTTGAAGCATATCTTTAAAAATACATTGCGTAATACGTTAATGCGCATAATATACTTCACCGATCACAGCCAGGCTTTTTCGCGGGCTGTTATACTGTTAAATTACTGCTTGAACTTTCACACGCACGGGCCCCTCCGCCGTGGTCTTGTGGCTAAGACACTCGGCTGCTGACCCGCAGGTCGCGGGATCGAATCCCGGCTGCGGCGGCTGCATTTTCGATGGAGGTGGAAACGCTATAGGCCCGTGTGCTCAGATTTTGGTGCACGTTAAAGAACCCCAGGTGGTCGAAGTTTCCGGAGCCCTCCACTACGGCGTCTCTCCTTATCATATGGTGAAGATGATGATCAAAACTTTATCACTCCCAAATACGGGGACTGGCCGAGAGGTCGGTTACGCTGCTTAAAGGAGGTCAGCGGGGAACCTTTGGTACACCGCGGCCTCCAATGCGCGTGATATCATATGGTGGTGTTAGGACACTAAACCCCCCATATCAATTAAAACATGTGCATGTGCGGTGCGACATTGCTTCCTCCTCAACAAATAAATGCATATTGATTACATGAATTACTATTTTAAGGTCATTTACATGGTTTGACACGCTATACATTTAGCTTCTTCACAAATCTTGGGGCGGCAACAAGCTGGTTGATTGGATAGCAGAATACTTGCGTTCGGGCTGAAAATTTGTTTCGTTTATTCATGCAATGTCATCTGATGTACAGATTACACCAGGGGCGCCACAAAGGTCTTTACGTGGGCTGCTTTTGATTATTATTTTATTCACTACGCCAACGCCGGAAAAGACCAGTGAGACTTAAATTACAGTTAGAATGTATGCAGAAGGCTGAGTTATCTGTAAAACCATCTCTATAGTACTCAAGACAGAGATGCGCTGAATAGTTTTTTTGTCGTTTAGTAACAGAAGTGAAAAATGGCAAATGTCTACCAACTTCAAGAAGACTAATCACAAATTTTGTGAATAAGAAACAGCCTCTTCATTTTACATATACTGATAACGGTGTAAGTCTTAAAATAGATTGGCGTAACTCTAACAGCAAATTTTAAGTGGCATAGGTACGTCGAAACACTCTGCGATGTTCGAAAACTTCGGTATCTCCTGCGCACGTTGGGCAACTCGGTAAAAGAATGTGGACTGACAGCGAGATATAATTATATCACACTCCTGTTTGCATCGGTTTCTTGCTTACGTTACTTGGAATTGACATAGCTTGGTTAGAATCGGCTTTAAAAAGCAGTAAGGTTTATATTTTGCCACTTTGACTGGCGTTGCAGGCCTACTTAGCATGCGCATGGTTTACGTCGAACCTGCAATCGTGCCACCCTGCTGTATAACACAGTTTATTTATTTATTTATTTATTTATTTATTATACCCTCAGGCCCGAAGCCATTACATAAGGGAGTGAGTAATACACAAATACAGTGAGTTAAGTTAGAGGCAATATAAAGCAGAAAACATTTCCTAATTAAACAATTTTAGCTAAGTAACAAAGCAAATAAGTACATTGGACAGTAAGTAGAGGCAAGTAATTAATAAAAAAATCCTAATATACAGTGTTAGCTAAGGTGTTTTTGAACAATACTTGGTTTCGTATAGGGGCAATGGAGTAGGGAAGGTGGTTCCAGTCTGTGGCGGTCCGCGGGAAAAATGACTGTGTGAAGGCGTTAGTCCGTGCATGGGTTATCCTGACTTTGTTTGAGTTGTCTAAACGAGCAGAAATGTAATGAGGCGCTTCAATGAATTCACTGCGTAGTTCAGGGTGATAGAATATTTTATGGAAAAGACACAGACGAAGAATTTTACGACAAGACGCTAGAGATGCTAGGTTAAGCCTCGATTTCATGTGAGTGACATGTGAGTGACATTTCATGTGAGTGACGCTGATAATCGATAGTATGTAACGGGCCGCGTTAATCTGAACTAATTCAACTTTTTGCGTCAGGTTGACTTGGCTTGAATCTCAGAGTGATGCCGCATATTCAAGCTTTAGAAAAACCAGCGTCTTGTAAAGTAAGTAGTGGTTTTAGTGAAGAAAGTGCTCTTGAAAAAATACGTCGAAGGTATCGTAATGCCCGGTTAGCGTTGTTGACGACGTAATCGGTGTGATTACGTCGTCAATAATCGGTGTGAGTGTTCCAGGTAAGGTCAGCTGAAAGGTGAACACGTAGGTATTTATAACATGAAACATTTTCTGGAAGGGAGTTATCAATAGAGTAAGAAAGTAGCTCTCCAGGAGTTCGGGATGCACGCATATACTTGCACTTGTTAGTGTTAAGCTCAATGCACCAGATTTCACACCAACATGTTACAGTGTTTAGATCTGCTTGTAATGTTATTACGTCGTTGTCGGAGATTATTCGACGATAAATTAACAGGCGGGGCAATGTGCTTTGTAGAAAGATATTCTTGGCGTTCTTTATAGCTGCTACGTAAGCGTCCTGCGCGGCCTTGTAGGAAGACCAGCGTGCGGGGGATGAAGATTGCTTCGCTGATTTATAGCGGCGCTTCTTTTTGTTAAATGACCTTTTTAAATGAACGTTGTACCATGGCGTTTTTTGGTCAGATTCAATAGTGTAAGTAGGAATGAATTTTTGTGTTAGCTCATTCACCTTTGCTCTAAACAAATCCCAGTTCTCTTGTACGCTTCGTTTATCAGAATTCATCAAAAATGTTTCAAGAAAACTGCTTAAATGGTTATTGATAACTTCAAAATTAGCTTTTTTATACTTACGTATCACTTTGGCTGATTTTGTCGGTTTTGGACGTAACAGGTCAATAAAGAACGCTAACAAAGAATGGTCGCTGAAACTGGGTAGGTAACTACTTGCTGATATTAAGTCCGGCGTAGAAGGTTAGTACGAGGTCAAGAGTGTTTGCAGTGGTCTGGGTAGTTTTGGTTGGTTGTTTGACAACTTGGGTCAACGAGAACGTTGTGCAAAAGTCCACAAACTCCTGGGCTAGCGAATTGAAAGGAGTAATAGAGGGGGAATCTCTATACCAAATCATGTTGAGGAAAATTAAAATCACCGAGCAAAAATATGGGGAGATTCGGGTACTGAGTGCGAACAGAGTAAGTAACATCATGTAGCTTGTTAACAAAAGTAGTACTGTGCGTTGGGGGGCGGTAACAGACAGCTAGGACTACTTTCTGATAACATAGTTCGACGACTGCCCAGACAGTCTCTAAGTCACTATGTACATGTATGTATGATGATGGAAATTTATTGTAAATGGCTATCATAACACCACCGCCTCAACCTTTTGGGTGATCACAGCGATAGATTGAGAACTGATGAGCCGAGAAAAATGTTTCATTGTCGGAACTTTGCGATGTCAACCAAGTTTCTGTTAATACTAAGATGTCGGGGCAACAGGTGTTGGTGAGGGATGCCAAAGATTCTCGTTTATTGCAAATACTACGGATGCTACAGAACAGAACAGATGTGTTGCATAGCTTATGTCCACTACCCCTCGCGTCCCCCTAGGATATCTGTCGTGGAGAAGAGTTCACGTTTTGCGATGTTAGACGTGGTGTTTGCTGGGTAACGGTTACGTCGTCTGTGACTGAGCTGTACTGCGAATTGTTCTTTGTTGATCACTAGCGTTTTGTAGCGTAGGTGAAAATGCGGGCTCAACCGGTTGGTTTTTTTTTTGCGTACGTGGCAAGCTTTTTACGAATCTGACACGTGGCCAAGCAAAAATCTTCGGAAACGGATACATCCTTCTCTTTAAGCTTTTTACGAACCCCGAGTATTTTATCTTTCGCTTTAAAGCTAGTAAACTTGACAATAATGCGGCGAACATTTGGCATTCGAAAAAGTGCCAAGTCGATGTGCTCTTTCTATTGCTCCACTCGGCAACGAATCGATCACACCTGCCAATGCATAAAGCACTTTTGCCTCACATTCTTCCCACTTTTCACGCTCATCATAAATGCCGTAAAATAAAAGGTTATTGCGTCGCGACCTGTCTTCTAGCTCGTTTATGCACAGCTGCAGGAAATCAACTTGATCTGTTAGTGCTTTTACTGATTCCTGGGTGGCACTGTTGTCAAGGTCTAGCGCTTTAGTTTTTACTTCTAACGCATCGACCCGTTTTTGTACTTCGCGAAAGTTATCCTCTATGTTTTTTTTTTTCCCAGCTGTGATTGCCTTAATGCCAGCCGCGAGATCGGCCTGATTGCAAGCCGACTGCACCGAACGCACCTGGAGGTTTTTGAGTATAGTTAAGATTGCGGTCATTTGGTCAGGTGGGTCGCTTGGCAGTGATTCACAACCTTGAGGGGTGCTCCGGTACGAGTATTATGCGGCCCAGGATTCAATTCTACGTCACCCGAGCGTATCAAAACTAGCATGCAGTCACAAATACTTTCACAAAACACTTAGGAGCACGGGAGAACTAGCAAGCAACGGTTGTCGCTTCTTTTAGCATATAATAAGAATTGCTTACGCACCTGCGAAATGCAAAAACGAGGAGCGTCAAACATGCTGTCCGAACTGCTCCCGTGCCCACTGAAGAGACTGCCGGCCCGCCATCCTTTTAACTGCTGGTGCCGTAGGTGTCGACGTCGATGACACTCTGTTTGGACACACTGGTTCGAGTGTTCTAGCACACATATCTTTCATTGCATTTTTCTACACAACATAACCACTGATTTAATGTCCTTAAATATTGTACCCGTTATGTCTAGTCTAAATAATTTTCCATCATTTCCCCACGAAACGAAGATTTATGAATGAGCTAGATAGGCTTTCCGCATATTCAGTGTAGAGCAATATGAAAAAAAAATTGCACGAACACTGTATTTTGTTAAATTGTACTTTTGCAGGGTGCTGAACATCTGCATTTACACCTGCTTTGTCTCAAAAGCTGGGACAGCCGTATTCGTAAATATTAACATTGAGATGCTTCTGTCACGCTAACTATTCCTTTCCTTTCGGAGAAACCGGTGTTTTGTTGCGAAATTCCCAGCGTAAACTGCTAACTCCACCAACTCTTCAATCTGATTGCTCCCTCCCCCCCCCCCCCCCCACCACGCCGTTACCGATCTGAAGAACCCCGCACTGATGAAGCCCGTGCCGTTTACGCGCATCCACCGGAGCCGCGATGCCACACTGGTTCGCAATTCCCTAGAAAACATCCTGCGATGCACATGAGGTAGTAGGTTTTTTTTGGTTTTCTTAAGATAATCGAGCTCTTCGTTTCCATATAGCCTGTTCGAGAACATTTATGATAATAACACCTCTTTATTAGAATCTTAACTAGCATTTTTTTTCAGTGGAACATAAGCAGCATGAATGAAAAAAGGCTCAAGGGGTAAGAAGGCTGGTAACAAAATAATCATGAAAAAAGACCCGGACTCAACTTGATGGACGACCCGCGTAGTCAGAGTCCTAACAAAACATCCACACCTCAACACTACGCCGACAGCTGCCAGCAGAGGTTGGCCGACGAGATTGTGAATGTTTTTTCTTTCTACTTCTAATTTAGAGCGGCTGCAGTAGGATACAATTTTCTCGCGATAGCGTTGAAGAGCTCGTTTTGCGGAAATTCCGGCATTGGCGTCGGAGTAGGTGTCAGCGTCGCAGGTTGTCAGCAAAAAATCATTATCTTGCGCGTGGCCTAAAGATACAGAGCGGGCAGGCGGACTCAAATCACCCGTTGGCGTCGTTTATACACACGAAGGACACCGATCTACGCAGGGCGACATTGGCTAGGCGCATCAGTATGAAAGAGCTGCTACATGTAGGGCTGCTTGTACTCAGCAGTGTGGCGGAGCAGAAGCGTACTGGGCCCATAACCCATAGGTCTGCTTATCGAAACAACGCTCTGCTGCTATCTTTTTAGATACTTTGATTTTTTCGGACAATTTCTTCACATTTTGCTTATACGACGTATTCATTGAAGTTAGTTGCGAGCTACCTGAAGAAAGTATAAGAAAGTTAGGCATACAGTCTTTTTAAACTAGCCCGTAAAATTACTTCAAAAGTAGCTTCTGGCTTTTAGGAGCAACGAATAACGAAATGCACATTCTAGTGGTACAGCCAGTAGCGTCCTGACTCCTGCGGATAATAAAAACTCAGATGCTTAATTTCGTAATACCATGTACCTTTTTTGTCAAGGTTGCAGTCAAAAAATGTATAACTGAAGACCTTCTTACCGCATATGCGTTAATGATGAGTAAAAATCTTTGAAAAGTTTGTTGGCAAGGCACAGGTGAGATTCGAAATCACGATCTCCTGTTTACTATACAGGCGCTAAACCAACTAAGCCAGGGCGCTCACGCTTCTTCGTAAATGCGAAGCCCGCCGTTGAAGGAGAAAGAGTTTCGAGAAAGGCCTACTGCAGACGCGTGATGTGAATGAAAAGGCAGGGCGGTAGCTATATTGTCAACTTAATGCATAATGGAAATCACGCATCATATCCGCTGCATGTGTCCACCAGGCAGTTAGTAATTTGATTTCACGGGTCAGATGGTCATTTCATATGGTCATTAAAACCTCGCATCAAGTCCCATTCAGAATTGATCCATATACTACACATGTGAAATGCTTGCTTTGATGGCGACAATGGATGTCATATTGTTCTAATTCCGCTTACGCCCCTCCCCCCAGCCTTCTTCATGGTGTCGACCCTCGAGTGAGTAATTTATTAATTACTATGGCCCGCTAGCTAAGGTGAGTTCTAAATCAAATCAATATCAAATCAAATTTCATTGTTTCATAATAAGATGTACAGAAAGAACATACAGAAGGAGGTCCCGTAGTATACACTGAAACGGTACCTCCTATGAAATGTAAACATAAGAATTTGATTGGCAACAACAGTGCGAAAATAAGAAAATACAAGGCTAAATTTCAAATACAGATACAAATAAATGACGACGCTCTCAGCCAACTATATGCGATCGGAAATGTTAACTGTAAAATATATTCGAGACAACCTTAATAAAAAACAATATAAGATTGAATATTACATGCAGCGTGCGACTAGCTGACTCCCGCATAATATTGTCGGCAGGAGTGCTCAAACCGTAAGAATAGGAGGCAATGTGGATTTATGATGCATATTTTGTAATTATTTTGCACAATACTGCAGACAGTTGTCCAAGCTGGAGATGATGCACATAAACAGACACACAAAAAAAGGAAACATATCACTTTCTGCGTAGCAAAGATGAAGAAGGTGTTAAATAAATTCTGATCTGTAATTGATTGTTCGAGGGAAGAATAAATATTTATATAAATTAGTTCTTGCGAATACAGTTTGATGCGATAGGCTGTGCTTGTGACTTGAGGCTCGACCGATATGATTCTGAAAGTAATCGTCCGAGTTTATTCCGTGCTTGTTAAAATAAACCGATAAGAAATTCAAGCGTGCATTTATTCTTCTTTCAGACGTTGGCTCTAATTCGGTCATCTGTACCATATCTGTACCATATCTGTACCATATCTGAAGCATTTGTAAATGTACCGGACAGCTAATCTTTGAAAATTTTCGAGTTCTTTTATGTTGATTTCGGTATAAGGATCCCCTGACAGGAACTGTCCTATTCCAAAGAGGGTCTAATAATTGTTTTGTACGTCATTAATCCAAGGGAGGGGGAGGATTTACACAACTTGTGTTTCAGGAAGCCCAAATTTGTTCGGGGGGGGGGGGGGAGTGTTTATGTTTAGAAGAAGGATAAAAAAAAAGTGAGCCTCGCAACTGTCTGCATCAGGGTACGACACCTCAGCAGTAGCTCACAAGGGATGGGGGTGAGGAGGGATTAAAAGGATAGGAACAAAGGTTTAGAGATAGAGAAAGAGAGATGAGGAAAGCCAGAGAGAGTGACGACAAATCAAGGGCATAGAAGAGATAGGAAAGATGGAAACACGGTCACAAAAGTCCGAGGACGGGGCACCACACAATACAGAATACTACATTAGTAAATTTACCACTCATTCAGGAGACGCGCGCCTGCTGTGGGACACAATAATCAGCTCATTAACAAAAAGGAGATATCCAGGCGAATAAAATTGGAAAAACTGGGCATGAGTAAATTAGAAGTCACTGACACCTTTAACAAATACTTTTTAACAGTTGGTGAGTTTACAATAGACAGCACGGAAACGTGTTTCGAGAACTATATAGCGTCAAATTACCCGTCTAGTGCATTCCTGTATCTTACTGATCAACAAAAAGTGCTAAAGCTAATCACTTCATTAAAGGATAACTGTGCTTGTGGCCCAGATGACATTAAGCCAAAGCCATTAAAGGCTATAAGTCACATTATCGCTACAGCACTAACGCACATTTATAACTTGATGCTATCTTCAGGTGTTTTTCCCGGTCAAATGAAACTTGAGAAAGTAACTGCCATCCATAAACGTGGGTCATTTGATGAGCTTAACAATTACAGACCTATATCTGTACTCTCTGTGTTCGCGAAAATGGCTGAGCGAGTTACATATAAGAGAATTATGGGCTTTCTATACGCAAACAATATAATAGCAAAAGACCAGTATGGATTTTGTAAAAACAAGTCTGCTGAGTCGACTCTACTCAGCATCAAAGAATACATTCTAGACACCATTGAAAGCAAAATCTTTACACTAGGAATACTTCTGGATTTCAGAAAGGCATTCGACAGTATACAACACGATCTAATTTCACGAAAACTACCGTAAGATGGCATTCGTGGTACCACAGCTCAATTATTACAAAGTTATCTCTCGTCTAGAAAACAATATACTGTTGTAAATAATACACACCCTCAAGTTGAACACATTAAGTATGGTGTCCTCCAGGGATCGATTTTTGGACCTATCCTATTTCTGCTGTTCATTAATGATATCGTAAATATCGAGGGACACAAGAAAATAATATTGTATGCGGATGACACAAATGTATTTTTCGCAGGTTCAAACGTATGTGAACTATATAAAGAAGCTAACGTTTGGATGGAAAAACTAAATTTATGATTAAACGCAAACAAACTTCAATTGAATATCGCTAAAACAAAGTATATGTTTTTCGAGCCTAAAGGAGTAGCTCATATACCATGCACTCCAATTCACTTCCAGAGCACCGAGATTCAGCGCACAACAATAAAATTTCTAAGAGTTCTATTCCAAGAACAACTTTCTTGGTCTCCTCACATTGACGAGATAAAAAAAAGATCTTTCCAGGAGAATCGACATTTTCAATAGACTGAGATACTACGTCCCAACAAATGTCAAGCTGCAAATTTACTACGCACTAGTACATTCACGACTAACATACCGCTCCTTGGTGTGGCTAACAACGACCCCTTCAAACTTTAATTCTCTGTTGATATTACAAAAGCGTGCTATACGTCCTATATCTAACACTCCCCTTTACGAAAGTGCTCGACCATATTTTAAAATGTATAAAGTATTGCCTATAAAACTGTTATACAGACATAAGCTATGTCTAGAAATATTACACCAGTATAAACTGAATACATCACTATTCTTGGACACATATTATGTGAAACAAACACCATACGAGCTGAGAAAGAGCCTAATATACAAATATAGATCACGCACGAACTACGGTGACCAACGACTAGCGTCACAAATTCTAAACATTCTAAACAAACACCCAACTATATTACATTTACTGGAAGACGGAATTTCAGCTAGATCATTAAAAAATAACGAAAGAGTTTCTAGTGGATGAAAGCGATGCTTGTCTTGATTTTTGACATTTGTAGGTAATGATATTTTGTATTCGTTGCACCTTGTTCATTATTGTCCCTTTGCCTGTTGTTTATTATACTCTAATTTTTCTTGTAGAGCAACTCGATTTCCTAGTCAAGATGTCTCTTGTTAATTTATTTGATAGAAAACATGCATTTGTTTGTATTTGCCACCACTCGAATAAGGGCTGTTTAAATTTCTATTCTTTTATTCACACTTCTGGCAGTTCTTGTTCGACTATGGTACCCGTGTAAGATAACACGTGATGTAATTTTCTGCGTACTGTACTTGCAGTATGTTTCTGCTTTGCTGCCAGGGTGGCACGACCACGTCAGGAATTTCACTTAGCCTTTAGTCGTGTCCCCCAAGGCAATCTTGTTCAATGTTGCCTTGAATAAAGCAAACCAAACCAAACCAAACTTGCGAGAGCTCTTGACGGCGTCAAGAGATGGCGTAGAGTAAGTCCAGTTGGTCAGAGCTACGCTGTCGTTGGAGGTCGGCGTCAGGAGATGACGAAGGGCGTGCCCATGAAGTCGGCCAGAGCTACGCTGACGCCGGAGATCGCGACGGGCAAAACCGATCGGCACGGAATCCAGCAAGCGAGTCCCCAATTTTTTTCAGGGCTTTAAAGCACATACCATTTATATGGGTTGACGCGACTGGAAGTTAGCGTAATTTCTAAATATTTGCACGCCTAAACTTCTTTAAGGGGGCTATTTTGTATACTGTAGGTAAAAGAAAGTTTCTTTCATGTGTTATTGATGCTCATGTGCACCGTTTTCTGAAGATTATTTACCATTTCCCATTTGTTGCACTCTTCTGCCAATTATTTAAAGTGCCGTTCAAGGTGATTTGATTATGTACAGAATATACAGACGTAAACATGACGCAGTCGTCTGCGAATAATTTCAAATGAACAGACTGGTTCGTTACATGTTGAATGTCATTAATACAGATGTTAAAAAAGAGTGGGCCCAAGACGCACCCCCCCCCCCCCCTAAGGAACTTTAGAGTGCACATTTAAAAATCTCGAACTTGATCCATCAATGTTTACCTGCTGTTTTTGATTGAAAAGGTGTGTGCTAACCCAGTGAATAATGCGTGAGGGTAATACAATTGCTCTCATTTTTAATATGAACTTTGAATGCACCACTCTGTGAAATGCCTTAGAAAAGTGTAAAAATATTATTCAATCTCACCACCTTTGTCGAGAATCTTAGTAAATTCATAAACTGTCATGAATATTTAGTTACTGTAGAATATCCGTGTCTGAAACCGTGTTGTGCTACAGTTATTACATGATTTTGCGCTAAAAATCATTTATGTATTTTGCTAATATATGTTCAAGCATCTTACACGAACACAAAGTCTAGGGGATAGGATGGTAGTTGTCTATCTGTAATGGAGAACCTTTTTTAAATACAGGAATTACTTTTGCAACACGCCATACATCAGGTAACGTGGCCGTATCGATCTTCTGAAAAACTATTGCCAAAAGAAGAGCGATCTATACTGCATATCTTTTAAGGAACGCGTTTGGAATATTATCCGGTTGTTCTATCACGCGCCAGTTGTTTTATCATTACATCAGTTACAGCAGTTGTATCACAAGATCCATACCTTTCTTGGTTATATATGAATTGTGGTTGTTTTGTATCGTGTATAAAATGATAAACATGGTACACTCAACCCTGTATTGCCGATAGTTATAGCTCGAGAACAAAACGACGACACTGAGTCAAGAAGGACACGAAGGACACGTGTCCTTCGTGTCCTTCTTCTCTCTGTGTCGTCGTCTTGTTCTCGTGCTATAACTATCGTCATGTCATACCAACTAGACCAAGCTGCCACACTTCTAAGTTATTCAGTTCGGTTGGCGTCTTCATGTATAAGTGCAGGAGGTCAGTTACGCCTTCAGTAGATACACTAACGGGGTTAATTTCGTTATCGTGGAATTCTTCGGAAAGCGGTTGTGTCATCGAAGTGCATGGCTTCGTAAAAATTCTTTGAAAAACTTGTTGAATGACTCGGATATTTCCTTTTTATTGGTAAGAACATTTTCGATAAAAGATTATTATTTATTTACAATAAAAAAACTTTATTTCTTTTCAGAGAATTTGTTTGCAAAAGAAACTGCCAAAATTTTGCGCGATTTTTAGTCAGAGAACGACCGCGCTTAACAATAAAGTAGCGCTTTCTCGGTTCTTGTAGCGTCAGCTTAGATCGAGAGCTAAATTAGATATAACAGTCCTAACAAAGCTTTTGTTTTCTATAAGCTTTTATGTTTGCGTTTTATTTGAATATTTTCTCCCTTATCTATGATTTCTCTCAACCAATTCTTTTCATTTTATTTGGGATAAGAATGTCAATTCAGTGTTGACAGCATCTTTTAAATTTAGTCCGTAATGTGTTGACGTTGTCATCGCCGAAAGAAAGAAGGATGTCATCTAAATGGAGTATGATGTTTGAGTCATCAGCTGCATCGTAGCGTTTAACTTTCACCGCTTTAGAACAGCACGAAGAAGAATCGCGTGAAAGAACACATGTGAAATAGACTAAGTTATTGTCTGAAATCCCGTTGTGGATTTCAGAGGAGCACTCGCCAAGGCCAGGGGTGCACAGCACTAGGTCTAATAATAAAGACGATGTAGGGGTTCACGTGTTGGAAGCAGGACGGTTTGGCATAAGTTCTACGCCAGCATCATGTCCAATAAGGTTTCAGGTCTAGTTACATCCGTTGGGTGACACATCAGCGATCGCCGCTCAATACAAGAGAGATTCAAATCTCCTCCCATATTTAGCTTCTGATTCCGATATTTGTCCCGGTGATCGTACAGATTTAACAAAAAATTGGGATTAGCGCCAGGTTCCATGTATATAGCCCAGCAACTACAAGCTGATTGCCTGACAAGCTAACTATACAAAAAAAAAGTTGGCCCGAATCTACAAGTTACACTGTAAATGTCGTTGAAATACGATAGTCTTGCGTCTGGAGAGAGTAAACAAAACGTTTATTTGATGTTCTGCGCAAGAAAATTGGTGGATGGTATTCTGAAGGCGCTGCGTTAGAGTGCCTCGAGCGTGTAGCAGAAGCGAACAAGCGCATCTATGCACGTTAAACCACGAGCGCCATCTGGCTGTTATCTCCGAAAACGAAGGCGTGCGCTGACCGCGGAGAATGATGCGTGCCAGTCTCGGAGGTGATGAGGTGTAGAATTCAAAGCGACGGGCAGGTGCCACCACCACGTCGTAGCAAAGCGTTAGAAACACCTTCTTGCGCATCGCGTTGCACTGTCAGTGCAGCGCGATAAATGCTACAGTCCTTAAAGTTACTTGTGTGTGCCTCTTCTAGTATAAAGGGAGACATACAAAACATAGACGTGTTGTTATGGCGCCTCTGATATGCGCAATATTTGCTTTTTAATTGACAATTGCACAAATATGAACGCTAAAGCTTACGCAAAATGGGTGGGTGCTGCGGATGGGTTTGGCCGTTTAATGCCGTTTGAGGTAACCTTAGGGCGGACAAACAGACAAATGTACAGACAGAAAAAATTTTTCTGTCGAAGGTCCCCAAGAAAGACTATTGTCTTTAACAATAAACGATTTCATGTTCTGAGTTAATGGGAGGTAAGGGTACCGATGGCAACATGCTTTTTACACGAATTGCTCCTGCCCCTCCACGCACCATTCATTTGCATTCATCTTCCATTCACGTTGCGTATTACCCGATTTGGTATATGTGAAGATAGCGAAACTACCGCGAACGCATCATGACCGTGGCGTGTAGTTATGTTCTTACATGACATGCATCTCATGTGTATCATGTTTCCACCATTCATATACCTTCGTATTCCATTTACGTTACGTGATGCCCAATTTGGTATATGTGAAGATAGCGAAACGACAGCGAGCGCATCATGAGCATGATGTGTAGTCATACTCTTACATGACACGCACGTGATGAGTATCATTTTTGCAGCATTAATATACCTTCATAATCTATTTACGACACGTCATACAAAACTTGGTGTATATGAAGCTAGCGAAACGAACGCGAGTGCATCATGAACTAGCATGTAGTCATGTTGTTACATGACACGCGAGTCATGATTATCATGTTTGCATCAGTCATATACTTTCAAGCTAGTGAAAAGACCACGAGCGCAGCATGAGCATGGCATTTAGTGATCGCTAAAATTGAATTGCTACTGAATTTAGTATTATGTAGCCTTCATAATTCATACACGTCACGTGATACGAAATTTGGTGTATGTGAAGCTAGCGAAATGAGCGCGAGCGCATCATGAGCGTGACATGTAGTCATGTTCTTACATGACACGCACATGTCTTCATTTCCACGTGAGGGCCCGTCACCTATTTTCGCCATGCAGTCATGTCATACCATACCAGTTTTGCGATATGTGCTGTGAACGAATCTACGTGAGGGGCAGCAAGAGGTTCACATGTAAATCATGACAGTCATGACATACATGTGATGATTTTCATGTTATTAGTTATTAATGCTTGTCATACAGTCGTTTTATGCCACACCTATTTTGGTATAGCTACTATGATAAAAATGGCCGGGAGAGCTAGAGCTAAAAGCCGTAAGCGGTTGGCTGGCTGGCTGGCTAGCTAGCTCGATAGATAGATAGTGTATATATATATATATATATATATATATATATATATATATATATATATATATATATATATATATATATATATATATATATATATATAAATGGAGGTATGGGATATGGCACAACGGGAGCGTAAGGATAAATATATTTATTTCCCAGCAGTTTCGGGAGGGGTCCTCCCTTCATCAGGGGATGAGTTATACTGACATGAATTTCCAAACTTCCTTGCTGCCGCGTCCCTCTCGCCTTGAAACATGTTTGCGAGAGTGAGAGGAAACTAAAAAAACGAGGGGGGAAGAAAAAAAAGAAAGAAAGAAAGTAAAAAAGAGGAAGAACCACTGTCAACACTGGGAACGAAACCAACTGTCCGTGTACGTCCACATACGTTTCTTATCACGTGCTGCTCAGTTCTCGACGTGTGTCGGGCCACCCAAGATTGTCGCCGCGGTGCCGGGAGGGTCCGTGACGGCGTGCGTAAAGAAAGGGTTTCCCCGTAATGGGTCGGTCGGCATGCGGCGTGCGTAAAGGAAGGGTCTCCCGTTAATGGGTCGGTCGGCTCTTTTTACCTTTAATCTTCGTCCGTTTCCCTTCAATGGTCATCAAGTGGTAGGCGAACGAAGACACTTTGTATGTGCATGTGGAAAGGAAAAAGGAAGAAAAGAAAAAATGAATGAAGAAAAAACGAAAACAAGAATGGACAGTGTACACGTACGAGTCAGTCAGAAAAAAGCATGATCTCCGGCTATCAATCTTTGTCACCAATTTCCTCCTGGCTTACTTCTCGGAGGCAGTTGAGTTTACCGGGGTCCTCGTTGATGCCGGCTACTAATGTTCGAAATTTGAAAATAAAATATGCCTCATGCTGTTCGCGCTCGCGTATGTTTGAGAAACCGGACTGCAAAAGAGTTACGCTGATATTTTCAAAACTGTGGTTTGGCAGGCGCAGATGTCTAGATAAAGGTAGCTTCAGCAGTGAAGTGGCGTGGTACCGGTGATTATTGAACCGCAGCCGAAATGGCGTGTCTGTTTGGCCGATATATTCTTGTCCGCAGATGTTGCAATTTAGCATGTATATTACGTTACTGGAGTCACAATTAAGGCTTTCAGTTATGCAGACTTTGAAATCCGAGAAGTTCGCTTTGGTTTCACGTGTTGTGACCATTTGTGGGCATATCTTGCATCAAGCTTTTCCGCAGGGATGGCACCCTGATTGAAATTTGGGGGTGGTTGTTTTTGCTCTGACAAGAATGTCCTTCAGATTTTTATCCCGGCGGTACACCACGTGAGGTGGCTTCGCGAAGATAGAAGTTAGTCGTTTGCTTTGCCTGATTATGTTGAAATGGCGGGACAGTATGCTGTTGATTCGTGGCGCTGATGAGGAGTAAGTTAGTACAAGGTTCGTTTGGGAAGTTGTTTTAGATACTCTGTTTGGTCCCTTAATAATATCATTCCTGTTCACGTTGCGAGCACGTAGTATGGCATCGTCAATAATGTCTTCCGGATAATTTTGTTTCAATAAAGAACGCTTTAGGTGTTCCGCGTGTCTGTCAAATTCCTGCATATCGGTGCATATTCTTCGGTACTGGTAGGCCTGAGAATATGGAATACCCGTTTTGCAATGCTTTGGGTGGCTGCTGTTGAAATGTAGGTACATTTGACGGTCTGTAGGCTTTTTGTAAAGGTTTGTTAACAAGCGGTCATTTTCGACCGTGACAGTGACGTCCAAAAAGTTAATGCTAGTTTTGGAAATTTTGTGCGTGAATTTTATGGACGGGTGGCACTTGTTAAAATCCTCTATGAAGCGGAAAAGACTTCCCTCATCATGGTTCCATATCATAAAAATATCGTCTAAGTATCTTCAGTAGTAGAAAGGTTTCAAGGTGCGTCCCTCAATGAATGGGATTTCAAGTGAAGCCATAAAGGTGCTCGTGAAGTTTGGGGCCATTTTCGTGCCCATTGCAGTGCCACTGACCTAAGGAAATGCTTGCCATTGAACTCAAAATGGTTATAATTTAGTACAAGTTCAAGAAGTGTAAACAGTACCTCGCCACTTACACTAGTTGATGAGTCAGATTTTACATATTGAGAAACCATAGCCGCTATTCCGTCATGGTGGGGTATGTTGGTGTACAGTGAGCAGACGTCCATGGTCACCAGAAAACTGCCGCCTGGGAGGTCGAGACTTGAAGTTTCGCAGATGAAGTGGTTTGTGTCCTTTAGGTAATCGGGAAAATTTGGGGGGATGTTTTTTATTAAGGAATTGATGAATTCTGATATATTTTCTGTTGATGTGCTGTTACTGGATACTATCGGACGTCCCGGATTACCTGCCTTGTGTATTTTGGGGAGCAAATAGAATCGACCGGGAACAGAATGGGCCGGTAACATTGCTTTTAACATTTTGCCGGTAATTTTCTCATCCCGGCGGAGACTGTGTGGGGTTACTTTTATCTTCCTTTCAAATTCGGGAGTCGGGTCAGTTGGAAGTTCTTTGTAATGGAGGCGGAAATGTTGTAGGCCCGTGTGCTCAGATTTGGGTGCACGTTAAAGAACCCCAGGTGGTCAAAATTTCCGGAGTCCTCCACTACGGCGTCTCTCATAATCATATAGTGGTTTTGGGACGTTAAACCCCACATATCAATCATATCAAGTTCTTTGTAGAATTTTGTGTCTGATAGTTGTCGTTCCCCTTCCTTTAAGTAGTCCGACGTGTTTAGAATTACTATGCAGCCCCCTTTATCAGCCGGTTAGGTAGTAATTTCAGTGTTTTTTCGTAGTTCATCGAGTGCCCTTCGTTCTGATTTTGATATGTTGTTTCGAAATGACCGATTTTTTTTCATACGCTCTGATGATATCTTTTTGAGCTGCTGATATATACATATCGAGGTGTTTGTCCCTCTGCTCACCCGGACACCATGATTTGTCACCACCAATCACTCTATTCTCGTCCGTACAGTCCTTGCGATCATGAAAGTATTCACGGAGGCGGAGATTACGCGCAAAGTTATCGAGGTCTTGGTACAGTTCAAATTCATTGAATCTACCGGATGATGGACAAAAGGTTAAGCCTCTCGACAAAAGTTGAAGCTGAGTGGGTGTGAGTGTTGTGTTTGACAGATTGAGGACATTTTTCTCATAAGTTTTCGGGTGCTCTTTGCTATCACGTGGCACGGGAGTGTCAGCGTCATATTCGAGAGCAAGGATGTTTTGATTAGAATTGCACTGTAGTTTCGAGTTCCCAATTTTCTCCTTAAAGTTAGGTTGTGGTACGGGTGGTCCCTGGCGTGCTTGTACGGCCTCATTCCTATTTTCCTGTTGCAGAGCAGTGGAGCTACTGCAGTCTCGCTTGAATTTTCTATCTTTTACTACTGAAATTTCGCCTCTCTTCTTTAGTTCATATCTTTCCAATAGATAGATAGATAGATAGATAGATAGATAGATAGATAGACAGATAGATAGATAGATAGATAGATAGATAAATAGATAGATAGATAGATAGATAGATAGATAGATAGATAGATAGATACAAATGCGCCGAAGTTCGCGAAGAAATGCTTCGCAAATAGAAGGCTATATACCTAACTTTCTTACTCAAATGGTCTTCAAACAGGTCGCAACTAACTTCAATGAATGCGGAAAATGTCAAGAAACTGTGCAAATTATTTGAAAGAAAACTTTTAAGAAATGAAGCAGAGCATGCTTTCGATCCGTGGAGCTATGGGTCATAGATACAGCACGCTTCCACTGGGCTACTCTGTCGACTTTTTTTATTTTTTCTCATAGAATGCAAACACATACAAGTTACAAAATATGAAAATACATTTTTTCACTTACGCACAACAAAAAAATGCCGTCAGTCGCACATGGACTGGTGTTATATACCTAAAATTCCTTGAAGGCTGCCAAGGGTTGCAACCTGGTCAGCCATTCCTGCACGCACTTCCTGCACTTTCACCATCTCAATGAAAGCTGATATGCTTTGCCTAAAATAAATTCTTACTGGCTTAGCATCCGGGTCGTACTGGTATCCAACCATTCGTGCGCGTAATATAAAGAGCAGGCCGGTCAACATCACCTGATCAAATTAGATTCCCTCACTCTTCACAGCCAGATCCCTGATCCTATGTGCATCAAGTGAAAACTCCTTATTTCGTCGTCTTTGTAAGACGTTCCAAAAGAAAACCCCTTCCCAACAGTGTAGAAAAAACATGATCTATTGTTTCAGTCTTCTTATCTTGATAGTGTGTAACAGCCCCGTTCCTCGGTGAATGTCTTTACTGATAGCGTTCCTGTGTGTAGCTTACAGAAAAATGTTTTCATCCCCGTAGGTACCTGCACATTTCTCACTCGCTTCAGTACATTTTGTGCCGGTCTTCCACTTTATATGGCCCTGCACAATGACACTGGAAAAACAACGTCATATAAACCTCTGTACAGTTTTTCTTCTAACACTAGATAGATAATCAAAGGCAAACTGAACAGGTAAGAAACGTACGCTATCTACTACTTCTTTGAGATAGCCACGCAACGTCCCCGGCTTGCTATTATTAGTGGTGACGACGAGGTCTGGTAAGGCATTGCTTAACATGAGTTGGCATAAAGTACGCAGAAAAGTTTCACAAACGTCACGGAAGATCAAGAATCTACTTACTACCTGTCATATAAACAGGTGTGCCAAACCGAGACCCCCGTCTTTCACGTGCCTGGACAAATTGGTCTGGCTGCACCTTAGTAGTTCCGAGCCCCCATATAAAGCCCACAAACACTCTGTGCAGCCATTACACGTTGATCCTCGAAGAATGCAGCACCTGCATCACATACCACTGCTTCGTGATAGAAAGTATGTTGCACACAGTGGCTCAAGCAAAAACAGACAGGTGCCTTTCCACCCGTCTGTCCTTTCTTTATATTCTCTTGTTTGATGTGACCAATACTCCTCGCTGCCTTTATAAATTCCAAAAGAAACACCAAGGAACCTAGTCGGTGTTTCCTTCCAGCACATGTTCGGAAATAGGCAGGTTTTGAAGGCCATATTTCATGCCACGACCCGAGGGGTTTCTCCCAGCTTACACGGCTTCCTGCGACGTTGAAAAATTGAAAAAATGATTGACAACACTTATCGTTTCCCTCAACATTTTCTTTGTTAGTACAACACACCCCTAGTGTCATCTGCATATTCCAGCAGCTTGCCTTCAGCTTGTGCGCGCATGTGCTGCTGAATGTGCTGTGTTTATCTCTCTATCTTTAATCTCCCCCATCCCCCTCCCATGCGCAAGGTAGGAAACCAGCTGCCTATAGGCTTGTTAACCTCCCTGACGTTCTTTTCCTCCTATTTTTCCTTCCTTGACTTCTGCTGCAGCCAAGCTGAAGCCACGTAATTTATCGTTTTCATTGATTGCCAGACAGACACAACGCTTCAATATAAATACAAAACAAAAGTGGACTGAGGGTGCAGTCCGGACGCACAGAACGCGTTACGTGAATGGGGCCCCCCGAACACTTATCAACAATCAAGCGTGCTGTGTAGTTCTGGTAGGCCACTCCCTGCCTGATGATGGAACCAACATTAACATGATTGGACATGACATACAAAATATCATGCGCAACACAGTCGAATGCTTTCTCCAGATCGAGCTGGAGCACAGCAACGTCATGTAACGCTTCGTCACAGAACTGTGGTAGGCTTCGCATCTTGTGAATGTTAGTTGTAATATTTCTATCTTCGACACACGTTTGATGTTCTGCCACTGTTTCTTTGATGACACCCTGAAGCCTTGCTGCAAGAACCTTCATAAAAATTTTGTAATCAACATTGGTCAGCTATATGGGCTTATATGACATCATTATCACTCTTTAAAAAATTGGTGTGACGTTCTCTCCATTTAGGGACGAATGGCTATGTCTTCAATGTTCGTCTTTAAGTAGAGAAATGTTTGTCATTTTGCCACGGAGAAACATGCTCCTTCCTTAGAAAACCAAGATGGATGACCCCCGGTTAGCGAAATGAGTAGGCTTAGCAAATGATCGATTCTCAGCTGATACGGAGTACACGGCACTGACAGTTACAAAAAACGGCCGCCCTGAGTTTGACGTCGAACGACATGATGATAAAAACAAGCAGATGAACCGGTGGTGATGAAAACATCGCGAAACAGAACGACGGAGCTAGTAGGTTACGTTCGGCCAGTGAGGTGACGTTCACTTTGAAAAAACTCGGATATTGCAGAGTCCTCACCCGAAGAGTGCAGGCTAGGCTTGCTGTACTTATTTCTTGCAGATTCCCATAGTGTAGTGACGTTACGGGGCCACAGGTCACGAGATGTGCCGCCAAACCGTACACTAGATCGCAGCGAAGCCATTCCGACCATAGCCTTCTAGATTTCCCTTGCCTGTCGGATGAGCGCAAAACGCCCATTATTTATGGCGGTGCTACCTACGTAGAGGTAAAGGTCTTTGTACTTGGCCTTTGAGATGGGCAATTTTGGCGTTTGCTACTAATTTCAGAGGCTATGCCTTGTATTGCAGGAGTTGCTTGCTGACAGACGACGTCACTTACGCAGGGTCAATTACAATTACGTTTACGCCTTTTCAAAACTTTTACGTCAATTTCGTTGCATCTAAGCTTCGAAAAAAGTAAGAACTTATTTAACGACACCCCTACTTAGGTGGAGCCACCACCATAGTTCCGACGACGGCCGCTTTCCAAGTGGCCGCCGATAATTCGGCAGGCAAGGGAAATATAGAAGCTATGTTCCGAATCAGTAATGCAGTTTCGATAGATGTTCAACGTTATACGAGCAGCTAGCTGGAGGCGTGAGAGCCTCACAGCCGTGAAGTAGGTTGTAGCTGGCGCCATCTGGAGGGACAGGACGATATTAATTTAAAAAAAACATGCCTGCGGCGACGTACGTTGTCATACCCACCATCACGTCTCCCTTGGCGACTCTGCGCATTCTTGGATTACTCTCTGCCACTGGACGAATAATAATTGCTGATGCAATGCTAGCTACATATACACACAAGAACACCTACTACACATAGTACGCATATACAGTGAACTCCATGGACACCTACTACAGAGTACGCATAGTACAGCGAACTCAGATCAGGAGTTCTTTAAACCATTCTCCACGGTGGCACACGTTCAGACGCGTTTCCTCACACCCTACTACAATAGTGCACAAGCTTATATAGCAATGAATTTCGACTGACCATTGTGGCACAAGTTACAAGCAACTTTTCGTCAACTTTTTTACGTTTTGTGCCCATACCACATTATGCGCACACGTAAATATGTTGTATCTTCTTGGATTACTCTCTGCCACTGGACGAATAATAATTGCTGATGCAATGCTAGCTACACATGCACACAAGGACACCTACTGCACATAGTACGCATATACAGTAAACTCCATGGACATCTACTACACACAGTACGCATATACAGCGAACTCAGATCAGGAGATCTTTAAACCATTCTCCACGGTGGCACACGTTCAGACGCGTTTCCTCACACCCTACTACGATAGTGCACAAGCTTATCTAGCAATGAATTTTGACTGACCATTGTGGCACAAGTTTCAAGCGACTTTTCATCAACTTTTTTACGTTTTGTGCCCATACCACAACATGCGCACAGGTAAATATGTTGTATCTGATGCATAGACAAACGGAAGTTTATCAACAATTGCACATTGATGAAAGGAATAATTACTTGAGCTAATCAGGTTTTCGCGAAAACGATTACACCAAGCCATGCATAGAATGCCAACGGATGGAAGGATGGATGGATGGATGGATGGATGGAAGGATGGATGGATGGATGGATGGAAGGATGGATGGATGGATGGATGGATAGATGGATGGATGGGTATGGCTGTACCCTTTAGATCGGGCGATGGCTAGCGCCAGCAAGCCGTAATACTTAATGAACCAAGAACTAGGTTTATTTTTTTCCTTTAAATATTGAGGTTGAGGATCCGTACTTTGCAGTGAAGGGTTTAATTTTCACTCGTGCCTTGAATTTAGCCACCAATGAGATAACTTCCTTTATTTAATTGTACCCGCTTAAAGTCTATTTTGCCCTCCCTGTCCCTAAAGCCCAGTGCTTTGAGAAACTGTGCGCCATCATCCTGAACTATAGGGTGAAGCCCTTTACAGAACATTGTCAAGTGTTCGGCGGTTTCTTCTTCCTCTCCACACGCACTGTACCGTGTCTACCCCTTCGTATTTGGCCCGATATGTCTTCGTTATTTGGGTGCACATTAAAGAACCCCAGGTGGTCGAAATTTCCGGAGCCCTCCACTACGGCGTCTCTCATAATCATATGGTGGTTTTGGGACGTTAAACCCCACATATCAATCAATATGTCTTGGTTTGCAATACTCCCGTCCTGGCCTCAAACAGTAGAGAACTATTCCGAGTATTATCATAGAGCCTTTCCTTGGCAATTTCCTGCTTAAAAGTTCGATAGATATCTAGTGCGGACTTCTTAATCATGCCAATTCTCCACATATCGGTCTCAGCTTCCTTCACCTTCTTCTTAACCGATAATTTTCTTTGATTTGGCCACCTGCTGTTTTCTTAGTACTTACCAGTCAAGTTTCTGGTTCGCTTCCTCCATTTTGTATCGACATTCTTCATGTACAAGCAGCCAAATACCTTCCTAGCCCAACGCTCCTCCCCAATTTCTCTCAATCGCTTCTCAAATTTTATCTTGCGGCTAGCTTCCCTGCCCTCAAATGATGTCCATCCCATATCACCTTGTACTCTCTGATTTGGTGTATTCCCGTGAGCTCCTAAGGCAAGCCTACCTATTCCACGTTGCTTAATTTCTAATCTTGCTTCGACTTGTGATCTCATGCACAAGACCGCAATGCCGAACGTCAGACCAGATACCATGACTCCTTTCCATATTCCTCTCACAACATCATACCAATTGTAATTCGACAGTGCCCTGTTTTTCGTTACCGCTGCATTCCTGTTTCCTTTAGTCGACACGTATATTTCGTGTTCTCTTAGGCACTCGGCCCCATTGCTTATCCATACGCCCAGATGTTTGTATTTATCTGTTATCTCTAGCGCGACCTCCTGTATTCTAAGCTCACTACCTTCACTGTCATTAAAAATTATGACTGCTGATTTTTCCTTACTAAATCTGAAATGTAACTTATCTCCCTCATTACCGCAGATGTCCACCAATCTCTGCAAAACTTCCTTGTTGTCGGCCATTAGCACTATATCATCTGCGTACATCTTACTGGTAGTGCATGTTCAATGAGTTTTCCTTGTTTGACGAAAGAGAGGTTGAAGCCCAGTCCACTTGCCTCTAATTTGGCCTCTAATCCTTGTAGGTACATCATGAATAATAAGGGTGAGAAGGGCGTTCCGAACGCTGCGCCATCTCTCAATTACTGCCACAGTTATTTTCTTTTCCTTGAAGCCTCCGAGAATGCAAACGCTTGCTGCGCGCCAACCATTTTGGAGGTCAGGTATTTTTTTTTATTCTTTCACTTGTTAATCGGAGAGGGCACAGCATGCAGGCCAGACTTCGTCTCCGCCGTGGTAGGTGTTCTGTGGTCATGTCGACCTCGTTTACTTGTTTCGTGTTAACGTTCGCTTATGTTCTTTTTACGTGCTTACCACAAGTGTGACCATTAGTCATGGATACATTAGAGCGCTAGCCCTTCAATGACAATGTTTTTGATGGTGTAACGACCGTCCTAGCAGTGTATACGTACGTAACAATGCGGGTCTTGCGACAGAAATAAGCGATGACCTCGCATCCGATGGTGTTTTTTCGTGAGCGATGGCAGTGGCTGTTGGCGTCGCTGCAGCTCTATTACTTGAGTGGAGGAACTAGCGCTGCAGTGCGCCAATTTACTATAAAGTTATAGCATGATGTGCCTACAGACGTTTCTGCTTCAGATGCCTCTGGCGATTCGCCTCGCGTGTTAACTTGCAGTCATAGTGCATGCTACAATTTTGTTGTTAGCACTGTGGCTGTGGTGGTTACTATCACTCTGGATTTGGATTACTCTTTTCACAAAGGATTACTTTTTTCAGAGTGAGTGTTAGTACTTACCTGCTGTGTACAGCTGTTACTAGAAGTGAATTTTGTGTTGAGTTTCTCACGACAACGGAGAATGATGGATGAGGAAGACATACTGCACGCGTGCATAATTCCGTCTTGCTTCTCAGTGCTGGCATGGGCAATTCAAAACGCATGCGATTGAGAATTTGGTTCAACTGACAGAAGTCATTGGTTTACTTTTCACAAAAAAGTAGTTATGATGATGTTTAAAACGCTTGTGATGGTTGTAACCCAATGTGGCAAATAAACGCTCTGTGAAACTTCGCAGCCTGTTTCCTTTTGTGCTTTCACCTGCCGTGGTAGCATAGCCTTATTGGGTGTCGTGTGACTTTGCTGGAGGACGCAGGTTCGACTTCCGGCCACGACGGCCGTATTCGAATGGGGGGTAAACTGCAAAGAACATCCATAAGGTTGTAGTGGCTCGTATAGCTCTATAAGTTGTATATGATAGAGCTTTCAAACATGGGCTGCACAGTGGTATCAGGTTTCCTATAATAATGAAAAATTAGGTGTGATGCATTTTGGTTCAATTCATGAGTGCTGTTGGTGCCGTGCGAAACTAAAAATGCGTGGGCTTACCAACTATGTCGACACCGAAAAAAATTATTATTTGTGTACAGTCTAAAGTAATCTATAAAGCAAGACTGCTTGGGAAGCAGAACTCTTTGTATTCGTGACAAATTGGTAGTATGAAACAACATGAGACACACACGGAAGTGTGTGGAGCATCGTGTGAATGCCTTGCGATACAAAAGAGAGGCTTTTACTCAACACGAATAATAATAAAAAAAACGTCAGTCCTGCATTGCTTACATCAAACTTACGTAAAAGTAATCGCTCGCAACTGTCCGCGGTTCCAATGATTCCAATGATTTTCCACGGTTATAATGATTACTGGCGCGCTCAACTGCGCCTCCAGTTATTTTTTCTTCTAGTAGCTCCCTCGTATTTCTGACGGAGGCGGAAATTTTTTAGGCCCGTGTGCTCAGATTTGGGTGTACGTTAAAGAACTCCAGGTGGTCGAAATTTCAGCAGCCCTCCACTATGGCGTCTCTCATAATCATATAGTGGTTTCGGAACGTTAAACCTCACATATCAATCAATCATTGCTCCCTCGTGTCGTCACTCAGCCGTGGCCTGCGCTGAAGAAACTGTTCCTTAAAACCATCTACATTCGCTTGTCGTGCTGAAAAGAGGGTCTGATAATGAGCAAGAAACGCGCGCTCTATGGTTTCATTGTCACTCGAAAGTGTGCCATTGCAATAAACCATGTCGATATGATTACGCTGCCCCTGCACTTTTTCCAGACCTACCACTCTTTTTGTGGGCGTCTACCCCGCTGCTAGTTTTCTGGCATGAGCGCGAACCCAGCCACCATTGTAACGCTGCATATCATATTGTTCAAGTTTTGCTTCTATACTGCGCACATGGTCTTTTCATGTCCCAGACTCTTTGCTTTCGAGGGATATCAGCTGCTGCAGTGTTTTATTCAGACTTCTTTCTTTTAATTGTGCTTCAAATTTCAGCGAGCTTTACCTGTCCAGCAATTCATTTTTTCCTTGTGTTTTAAACATTCCCATGTGTCTGCGATAGTTTCAGTTTCTTTCGTAAGCATTTAAGTAATAACCCCGTGTACTACTTCTACAAATCACTCATCGATTAGCAATGACGCGTTTAGTTTCCATACCTCCCAATCAAAAGCCTATTTTTGTTGTTTCATACCTATGCGACAGACAACCAAACAATTATTTGTAAAAGACACTGGCACTCTGGTCCAGCCATGACACATTGGCATGATTTCTAGCGATAAGTACACGTGGTCTAACCGCGCATTGTTAGTGCATTGAAACCGCCTGTACATGACTTTCCGGTTCGCTTCGACGCATTCGTACACGTCGTCTATGTCATGGTCGCTAATTATTTTACTTAACACATCACTGCTTTTGTCACGAATGCCAGTACTACTAACTATCATGAGCATATAAAAAAATTGGAAACCCCCAAATATTAACCCCCTTATCGCACTTCGTCCACTGGAATGGATTCGAAAAAAATGGGAAACGCTCTTCTACAAAATTTGGCGCAGATATGTATATTACACAAAATTCTATATGTGGCAAAATACAAAATCACAATAAACAACTCTTCCTGGCCGACATTAAAATACACTTTGGACAACAAGGTCCTCCAATTTCTTTACAAAATTGACACACCCCGCGGACGTTCCTTTGAGATGGCTAACGACTGCATAGTATCTTTCAGCAAAACGACACACCATGCTCCCAGTCTTCTCCTCTCCATCAACCTTAGTTTCCTGGACGGCTAAGACGTCTCTGTCTTGGTCACTGACCAACCGTAAGAGCTGACTTTGCCTACGCCTAGCCGCCAACCCTCTGACGTTAAGCGTCGCTATGCTAAGTGACACAGTCGGTACCATGGTGACTTTTACGATGAAGAAGTAGGCACTGAACATAGTGCTTACCTTTCACGACCAGCCATCGGCTAGCCGCCTCCAGGGCTAGCCGCCTCTAGCGTTCTTTTCGTTTGCCTTGTACGCAAGTCTCTGGTTCGAATGAATGTTCAGTTTCAGCTTCATACGCCACCGCCTTCCTTGAGAAGTCTTTACAGGGGGCTCCTTGCTGTTGACCATCGACGTCTTGCCACTTTCACTTAACTCGTCGCGCACACGTTTTAGCGTGGCACTGGTGGTACTCATTTCCACGCTGTCCTACGTCTCTCCCTGGGCCTCTGTTGCGTCGACCTTGTCCTCGGGCACCCCTTCCTTCAACGCGCATTCAGGCTTATCCGCTGACCGTGTGATGGCAGGTGCCGTCCAGTGCCGAGGAGTATCGGCCTCCTTGCTTTCATCACCCAACGCTGACTGCCCGGTTTTCGGAATGACCACTGGGTTGCTGGTTCTTTGAGCAGCTTCCTCCGTCTCGGCCACGTCCATGAAGTGCTCGGCCACCCCTTCGTCCTTCGCTGTTCCAGTTGCCAAGGCATACGTCATCACACAATCAGCCTCCACGTGCCCGAAGCGTCTATAGCTGGAGCAGCGAGTGACCTTGCACTCGCGACAGACGTGGCCAGTGCCTTGGCAACGCAGGCCCTGCATTGGATGGCTAGGCACCACGACCAAGGCCAACTCTCCTTTGACATGGATATAATGAGGGAGGTCCTCAACCTTGTAGCCGCTCTTGAGTTTGAGCAGCACCATCCTTGTCGCGAAACACTCATCGGCCATTCCGGAGACGCGCCACCTCTCACGGCTCACTTCCACCACTTTTCAGAATTTGACAAAAGCCGTTCTTACGTCTTCATCCTTACACTGTGGAGCAGCCAGTGCAGCCTTAGTTTTACTTGCTCATCCTGCGAGTCAGCTACGACGCAATGCCGCCTATTAACCTGAAGCTCTTTTAGCGCAAGAGGCGTTTTGTGGGAGCAGCGTCGTTGAAGGTCACCGCCCACAAGTGGGTGATCTGATAAGCGCCGATGCTCAACATATCAGGCAGCAGGCCTGCCGGCGTAAGTGCATCCCAAAAATTCTCGACCTTGTAGGGCCTGGCTTTGACGTCCCCGTGCAAGAAGACGGTGTCTGTAAAACAAGTTTCTTTTAGGCAGGTGAGGCAAAATAAACTGATATTCGTCATCCTCGTTCCTGTTTCCGCGGCTAATAGTTGCCGTTGTACCCGCTGCGCTTGAGCACATGACTCTGCGAACCGTTCAGCTCGGCTGCAAGAAACAGAATGCGCCACTCTGCCGACTTCACGACGATGAACTCGCAATAGCTGCAAAAGCATGTGTGATTGGGGAGGTTCAATAATGCAGATTTTATGTCCGATCTTTGGTTTTTTCACTTGCGCTGTCTTCCCATCAAGCCATGTAGCAATTTTGACCTTGTATGGGTCATATACAGCAGTTGTTTTATCACGAAATCCACACCTGTCTCGGCTACACGAATTGTGTTTGTTTCGTGCCGCGTGTAAAATGCGAAACTCGGTATAGTCATATTCCTGTTTGACACCACTAAAACCCACTTTGTATAGAGAAAGAAACAGAGCAGTGTAGTTACGTGGTTGAATGGCTGTTTAATAATCATGCATGTATTACTTCATTAGGTAGAGTTGGGCTTGTGTAAATAAAAATAATTAAAAAGTTGGCGTCATAATTTTTAGCGAATGTGGAGATCTTTCATTAACAATTTTAGACAAATAAGACGACATAAGTATACGTTTTCATTTTCTGAAAATGATATATTTGTTATATTTTATCTGTCGTCTATATCGCTGATTACTTCGTGGTGTATTGAGAATTGTGGAAATATGCTACGCTGTGAAAAAACATCATTATCATAGTCTTGTCAATGTCACATCGCGAATTCTCAGCTTTTTGCATTTGGTGCTGCCGGTCTTCCAAGTCTTTGTAGTGCCCTTCCCCCGGTACTGCATTGACTACAGTGCCGGGGACGTGGGTAACTGCCTCTTTGTAAGTTTATATCATTTCACGTGAAAGCATGCTTGGCGTTCTTTTTTAGAATAAACTGACACTTGCTCTCAATTGTAGAATGCTCTTTCATTGCGAATAATTGTTCAATACTACCATCTTTACAACACATAGAACTGAAAGAATTAAAGGCAGCTTTTCTCCAGCGCCGCTCTTGTAATGATTGCAAAGGAAGTGTGTTTAGAAAAACTGTTTAATGATTTAGAGTACTTGGTACTCTACTATGGGAAAGCAAAAGTGCTGTCCCTTGGCGCCCGGTTTACATAGTAAAAAAGTGGCTGCCGTAACAAGGTCGCCACGCGTCTTCAGAAAGCACTTTTCGAAAAAAAAGACAATGGTAGCGTGCAGTCGTGGCCTATTAATTAAGGCGTTGAACTAGAAATCCATTGGGGTCTCCCCGCACAGGTTCGAATCCTCTCAGCTGCGCGAAAGTCGAGCTGTATCGAGCTGTAGGGCTGGCTCAGTAACTGATTAGCAACGTAACTAATTACACGTATTGTTATCATGGTAGCATTATACAGCTAAGTTTTGCATTTTATGCAGTTCTCGTAAAGTGTGGTTACCCACATATTGTTTCGGACGATTGGAAAGTGTACAGGCCATGGGGCTTGACAAAGAGCTCATCTCTGAAGTCGCAGTAAATTAAAAAGAAAATGTTTGATTATGACTGCAGTCTTATTGTTACATAATATTGATAAAATGTTGTGTTGTCCTGCGTTTATGAAGCTGTTGTTTTGCTACACTAGCAGAGCTTAGTTACTGAGGCGCGTTATACCCTTCTTCGTTGGAGCCTGGTATAATACCCCGGAAATATGTTGGCGGAGAGAGAAGGGGAGGGCTACTATCAATGCGTTCAGTGCATGAATATTGCCTTACATAGCATATATGTAAAAGATTTGCGGTGGTAGCATCTTCATAAATTAAAAAGAAATAAAAGGAAAAAAACTAGCAGAGCGTGGTTTCGATCCACGGACCTCTGGGTTATGGGCCCAGCACGCTTCCACTGCGCCACTCTGCTGAGTACAAGCAGCCAGCTATGTAGCAGCTGTTTCATACTGAAGCCCCTTACCGATGTTGCTCTGCGTAGACCGGTATTGTTCACGCGTATACACGACGCCAACTGGTTGATTGCGTCCACCTGCTGCCGCTGTGTATTTTTCGGTCAAGGAAGGGATTACAATTACAAATAACGACGCCGAAGCCGACATTGAAGCCGACACCGGTGCCGGAATTTCCCCAAAAAGAGCTCTTTAGGGCTATCACTACGCTATCACGTTCAAATTGCATTCGCCTGCAGCCGCTTCCTATTAAATTAGAAATAAAAGCAAAGACTGATTTTCATTCAAGTCGGCCAACCCAAGGTGACAGCTGTTTTTTTGTAATATCGCAATGTGGTGTATAATTTTAGGACTTTGAATACGCGGGTCATTCATCAAGTTGATTCCACGGTGTTTTTTATCATTATTTTTAACCGCCCTCTTATCCTTGAGCATTTCCGACTCGAATGAATAATGCGCTTTTGAGCAAGTAATACCTTATTTCTGGCTATTTGTTCAACTGAAGAAAAAAACTTAGTATGAAATAAAAAGGTTTTATAATCTATATTTTTCTTAGGCATGCTATGACAACGAACTGTTCGATTCTTTTAAGAAGCAGAAAAGACCTACTAACCAAGAACTTTTCTAAGGGATTGCGAACCAGTGTGGCAGCCTGGCTGGTTTGGACGTCATGAGGGCGGGGTGCACTGCATGATTTACTTTTGGGTAAGGGCTAGTGCTGGAGTGGCTCGAAGGGCAAAAGTACCCACTATGCACATGGCGAACCAAATGCTCTCTTCGAAATATTCAACCAAACAAAACAAGCGTATCGATATTTGTAAGCATGTTTGATTTACCAATTCATACGGGGATTGTGCGTACAAGAATTGTGAAGCGCGTGAGGTCCGTTTATAGCTTCTCGTGTTTTTCTGTAAGTCAAGCATCGCCACGACATTCCACATTTGTTCGTGGCTGCCCCTCTCCTAAGTATTTGTGTTGGTACGCCTAAGGCCTGGCTTTTTCTGAATGGTGATGCATGCTATTCATTTCTGCAACTTCTTATATATGCGATGTGAACTGTCCCACCTGTCTGTCCTTTAGCAGGCTTTCTGTCTGTGAGTCGCAACTCTTCATCAACATTATTACAACGTTGTCACTATTATTGTAATAATTGTTGGTGTTTTACGTCTACGAATCCCATGTTCGTGAGGGACGCCATATTGGAGGGTTCTGCGAAGTTCAACTGCCTGCGTTGAGCTCTTCACCACCGTGCACCTAAATCTAATTACACTGACCTCTATACCACTTCGCGTTCAAGGAAACGTGGCCGCCGGTACTCGAACCCATGACCTTTGGGTCAGATGTTGAGCCCCGCAACCAGTAAATTTCGTTATTTCTGCTTTATTGTCGGACGGTTTGTGGGAACGTTTGATCTCGAAATTAAAAAAGAAATCGCAGCATATGCACGGAGTGAAGGAGGACGAGCGGGGTGAAGCGTTCGTCCGCCTGTCCGTGCTTCAGTCCGTTCGTTCGTTCTTGCTTCCGTTTGTCCAGGTGACCATCCGTGCTTCAATACATGCGTCCGTCCATCTGTCCTTGCATCCATCCGTCAGTCCATCCATCCGTCTGTAGGTCCGTTTGTGCGTCCATCCGTCTTTGCGTCCATCTGCTAGTCTGTCTGTCCGACCATCCGTGCCTCCATCTAGTGAACGCTGATGTCCTGCTGGCTAAGCTAATAATTGCCAAAGAAGCTCGTCGCATTGATAGCACGCATGCCATTCACGACTTCGAGCCTCCGAAGACCAACGCTAAAGTGAGAAAAGGCGCTTAATTAATAATGAACATCACTTCATTTGCTCTTTCGCCTCATCTCTTACTGTGAAATGATTCTATTGATTTCCCACTTGGCGCAACATTGCATTGTGTGCGGCTGCTCAATCTTTTTTGCAGACATGACTGTCCTATCAAGGCACAGGGATAAGGCCACTCGCAAATTAATCAAATCATTTCACAATAGTAGATGCGGCGAAAAGATGTGTTAACCACCTCTTCATTGCCATTTCAGAGAAAGGGTACTTATATTTGGTAAAATCGCTGCGCTAATCTTTCTTTTTTTATTTGAACCACAGATGCATATTTTTGCTTATCTTTTTTGCTCAGGCGCTTTACCTTGATGATATTCTGATTAATTTTTGCGGAATGGTGATATTTTTTGTTATATTTTTTTAGGGAAGAGAACTTCTATTATGTGACATTTTTTGTGAGCTACATGTGTGTTGCACCTTCAATGAAAGTTCGATTGCAAGTGTGCCCTTGTGTTTTTGTTCTCTCCACCAGCCCGTGCCACGTACCACGCCCCACTTCTATGTTCCATAATGAACCGCTACCAACTAGCCCTAATGACTGTTTTGCTACAATGCTTGTAAACGTCCTCAGATTCCTCATAGCCGCTCTTAGGCGCATTAGCCGCACAACAGCTCTTGGAGGCTCTCGTTCCATTTCCCGACAGTCTTCAATAAAAGCAACATGAACACCCGTCGCAAGCCCCGTCCCTATGTGCTGCAATGAAAAATCAGGTCTCTAAGGTCGCGCTATGCAGACCTCGTTCTTAGGCTCCTTGCAATGAAGAATCCGCCGGATGTTATAGCTCTCCAAACCAATGTGAGAAATGACGAGCTCCGACTTCCGGGTTACGTGGGCGTTCACAGCAATGTGGTGTGACCACATCAATATATCTATATATATATATATATATATATATATATATATATATATATATATATATATATATATTGTAAAACCATTGTAAGACAAGTATACTTTATAGTCAGACTCACCGTTTTATCGAATGTGTTCCGATCGCGAAGACTTCCTATCTAACTGCGAGCAACATAAACGCTCTCATTAAACGACGGTATCCAGCGGACTTGGTCGATGACGCTATAGACCGAGCAGACCAATTGAATAGAGTCGACATTCTTAGCGCGAACAGTTTGCCTGAACAACGCGCTGGCACTAATCTTGTTTTAACTTACTCGGCATCAGTGCCAAAGGTTCTTTCTATACTCAAACGCCACCACAACATCCTTACCCAAAGTGAGCATCTGAAAAATATCTTTCCTGAACCACCTCGCGTAGTCTACCGGTGCTCTAAAAATCTCCGCGATAAGCTAACGTCATCAAAATTAAACGAACCCACAACGCCTGGCTGTGCACCTTGCAGCAAATCACGCTGCAAGGTTTGCCTACATATGCAAACCACCCAGGAAGCCGTTAGTACGTCGTCTACTTGACCTTTAAAATTCGCGGCGCCTTTAATTGCGATAGCTCTAACGTCATATACATGCTCGAGTGCGCCGTCTGCCAAAAATAGTATATTGGCCATACAGAAACATCGTTCCTAATACGCTTCAACAACCATAAATCGCATACCAATACGCAACCTAACCTCCTAATCTCAAAATAAATTCGCTTACCAGGGCACTCGTTCGAAAAAATTAGGGTCACTATACTTGAATTGGGCTTTCATTCTCACCACTATTGGGAAATCCGCGAATCGTACCTCAGCTACAAATTCAACACCATGTCATCAGGCATAAACGAAAGTACAGGCACGCTTTTAGTGTGCCCACCAAGCATTATCACCCTAAACCAAGGAGGATTACAAAATTGCTGGAGTGGAAATGATTGCGCAAAAGTGAAGCCGTTCCTCTGGCAAGATGGCGGTTGTGGCGGCCATCTTACGCGGGGCGTGATAAAGTATCACCGTTCAGCGATTAAAAACGAAGCGTTTCCCTTGCAAGCCCAACGAGTTTAATGTGGGAACGTTTTCGGGCCACATAGTGCTCCAAGTGCATCTTAAAGTTACTAGTTTTTAGTAGTGAGCCTCTGATTGGAGGCAAAGTTCTTTGAAGATTCAGTCATCCATACTTGTTTCTGTGTGTTATTTCGTCGGGAACAACAATCCTTTAATATAGAACTAACGTAGCACCTACATAACGTATCAAAGCCACTTGATCTTTAAGTGGGCACTATCAGAAGAGAGCACGTTTCCGCCATCTTGGCAGTGGCAAAAGGTGGCTTCACTTCTGCTGGCGAGGCATTGCAGGAGCTTCCACTCCAGCGATTTTTTTAATCCTCCTTGGCCTAAACCCATGGCCTGTAGCGTGATCGGTTAAGCTTGTTGGATACCGTCTCTAATGCTACTGTTATTGTGTATATTTGTGTATCCAATGTTTACAGTCACTTGAGTTTATTAATCGCCGCCGCTATCATGAATGTGGATGCGAGGCTTTATTTTAAGCGCGCGCGCAATAAAAGCATCAACTATTCATCCTATTCATATCCCAATGACTGCGCTGTGTATATGACGCGCTATCTGACTGTAATATCACGCGCTTTTTTGATATTTTGATATCCATGTTTCATTGTTGTTTTATCATTATCTATCTCCGGTTCTTACAGAGTTATGCTGTGTGCACGAAGAAGTAATTTCTGTTCTTTGGTGTTATACATTTTTATAAATGTATATATATTTATTTATATTTTGCATGATATCTAACTGTACCGTCATCAACACTTCACGCTATGAATCGTCTAATCGCTGATATACGTCGCCGATCTTTATTATCCCATGTGAATCGTATTTATAAGCAAGCGCGTTGACGTGTACTTGTTACTTTCACAAAGGCTGGTCCACCAGCTGACACGTTGGTCAAAATATACCGTGCAAAACCAACGTGCGTCGTACTCTATTCCCCCCCCCCCCCATATATATATATATATATATATATATATATATATATATATATTTCCAAGCGCCCACACCAGAGCCAAAAGAGCCAAACACTCTTTTTCTGTCACGCTGCAATTAGTTTCGACTTTCGTCAGAGTGCGGCTAGCGTAGGCTACAGCGTGTTCTGAATAGCCGGGCTTTCGTTGAGCGAGGACTGCGCCTAGCCCGACGCCGCTGGAGTCGGTGTGCACTTCGGTAGGAGCCGTCGGGTCGAAGTGGCGAAGAATAGGTGGGGAGGTGAGCAGACCAGACGGCGCAGAGTAGTGAAGGCAACGCCACATGCAGGGGACAAGGAGGAGAGGTTCACGTCACCGCGAAGAAGCTGGGTTAGTGGTGACATGATGGACGCAAAATTGCGAACAAAGCGCCGGAAATACGAGCATAGGCCTACAAAACTGCGAAGTTCCTTCATGGTCGTCGGCTTGAGAAATTCTATGACTGCTCGAAGTTTTGCTGGGTCATGTAATACGCCGTGCTTCAACACAATGTGGCCTAGGATGACGAGCTCGCGTGCAGTGAAGCGGCATTTTTTCAGGTTAAGCTGCAGGCCAGCGTTGGTACGACAAGTCAAAACGTGCCTGAGGCGAATGAGGTGCGTAGGAAAGTCGTGCGAGAAAACCCCGACATAGTCGAGGTAGCAGAGGCACATATTCCACTTGAGGCCACGTAGCGTATTATCCATAGGTCGTTCAAACGTGGCGGGCGCGTTACAAAGCCCAAAGGGCATGACATTAAAGTCGTATAGTCCGTCAGGTGTAATAAATGCAGTTTTTTGGCGATCGGCTTCAGCCATTGGAACTTGCCAGCAGCCAGACCGCAAATCTAGCGACGAGAAGAATTCCGCTCCGTGAAGGGTGTCAATGGCGTCATCAATGAACGGCAAAGGATATACGTCCTTGCGGGTTATCTTATTCAAACGACGATAGTCCACGCAAAATCGGATGGATCCGTCTTTCTTACGCACCTGTATGACAGGAGACACCCAGGAACTGTGAGATGGTCGAATGACGTCTGTACGAAGCATATCCTCTACTTGATCGTTGATGACGCGGCGCTCTTCAGTGGAGACACGGTAGGGTCTTTGACGCAGTGGCTGGTGTAGGCCGGTGTCAACATGATGCTTGACTTGCGACGTGCGGCCTAGTTGAGGTTGCGACACATCGAAAGAATTCCGGAACTCATGCAGAAGATCAAGCAGGTCGGCATGTTCGGTGGGAGTGAGGGTGTCGGCGATGGCGCTGGAAAACGTATCTTTGGACGACTCCTCAAAGGCCGACAGTGATTTTGGGTGGTCGCAGTAGTCATCCGGGACATCAACCAAAGACGAAGGGTCGAAATCCTGCACGTGGCCGAGACATTCCCCTGCAAGCAAAGTAACAGGTGTGGAAAGCGGATTGTGTATGAACATATTGCTTCTTCCGGCGGCAAGGTCAATCGTTGCGAAAGGCAGCGGCAGAGCTCGACGACTCGTGAAGATATCGGAAGGCATAAAAAAGACTGTAGCGTCAGTGTAGGCGTTGCATGAAACGGGAACAAGTGCGAAATTTTCATGTGGAATATCGGTATCTTCATGCACGAACAACTTCGGCGGCTGATGAAGAGCGTCAAGTAATGGGACATCACAAAAGGGTGAGAACTCAACTTCAGCGCGTGCGCAGTCGATGACGGCATTATGGCGGGATAGGAAGTACACCCGAGGGTGACGTCATGCGAACAGACAGCGAGGACAATAAACTCCACGATGTAAACAATGCCTTCGATAGACACTCTTGCAGTGCAGGCTGCGAGAGGCGTCACTTGCTGTGCACTTGCGGTGTGGAGTCACAGTCCCGAAAGCGGCGTCGTGACTTTACGTAATACACGGCAGACATTAGCGCCAATAACAGAAACAGCGGTGCCGGTGTCCACAAGAGCGAAAGTACAATAACCTTCAACAGTTACTGCGACCACGTTAGCAGGAGAGGGGCGAGGGCTTAGACAGTTCGAAAATGGCGCAGTTTTTGCCTCTTGAACTGCGGTGCTTAGTTTTCCTGGTCAGAAGGTCCGGGACCGTGACGCATGCGGGAGGGCGATCGCCAACGAGGAGAGGGTGCGCGCGGCGTCATGAAGTCGGGGTCGTTGGGAGGGGCATAGCGAAGTCACGAGACCGGCCCGTATTGCGCGAAGGGTTGGCTGCCGGGTTGCGACGATCGGACATTGTCGCCGAACGTCTGAGGTCGACGGCGGCAGTAGCGGGCAACGTGTCCGGGAGTGTAGCAGGCGTAGCATATCGGTCGGTTATCGGGCGTCCTCCAAGGATTCGTGACTGGTGGTGCCGCCCAAGGTGCAGTATAAGCAGCCGGGTGTGCGGGCTGTGAGCGCGAGGTGTAGGGTGGTTGCGGAAGCCTACGCACAGCGTCTGCATATGGGAACGGCGCTGCTATAGGCTGCATCTGATGACAGAAAATCCTATGCACGTCCTAACTTCAGTTGCAGAAGGCTTGCTTCGTACGCTTCGCAACCCAGGATGTACAGCGAGTCGTGATTCCGAGAAACCGAAGCACCTAGTCGTCATACCACACTAGCACAAGATATCGCACAACCTAAAGAAATTAGCTAAGCGCTCTGAAGTTAGGGTTGTCTTTTCGGCTCCCAAGAAATTGGTCAGCCTGTGTGGCCTTCATGACCGTGACGGAAAACGCAAAGGTTGTAGTAAGAAGCATCGAACTGTTTACGATCCCTGTATCATATGCGTTGTTTATTGTATCCCGCTTTTTTGTGGTAAAGAGTATATTGGACAGACGGGCCGTTGTCCTAATGATCGATTAAGAGAACATTGTAATAATGTGAAAAACGGCCAGGGAAGTTGGTTGGCCATACATTGTAAATCCTGCGGCTGCGCGCCGATATTCAATGCATCCACAGTTATCAAGAGAATGTTTGACAAGCTTACTCGAGAGATTATTGAGGCTGAGGCTATCGCTTCACTGGGGTCTAAGTGCGTCAGCACTCCCTCTCTTATGCTCAGTGATAAAGAATTGTATTATCTAAGAAATTAATTTTTTTGTGCGCATCATTCATGTCTTGTGATGTTATTTTTCTTGGTGATATAGGCGAGTGTGCGGTGGTAATAAACATTATGTTGGAAGTTAGCGCCTGTGCTGTTTGTCCTCGTCTTGTGTCCCCGTTTCTTTGCGCTATTTTCTGTCGTCACAATGCACCAACAAGCCCAAATTTCGACAGTGTTGAGGCTGCATCTCTTCGCGAACAGACAACAGGAGAAGCCAAAGGCTGCGCTGCATACGTTAGGGGTGCGGCCACAGGCTGCACGGCTGGCGGATAGGTGACAAGAGGGCCTACCGGCTGCGTGACACGCTGGCAGTGAACACGGCTGGATAGAGGCAGCTCGTGGTGCGCAAGAGGAACAGCTTGGGCAACCTCTTCCTAAATAGCAGTGTGAAGCGGGGTAGGTAGACGGGTGGTTGTCTCGTGAGTGAAAGGCACTAGGGAAAGTTGGCGGGTGACTTCCTCACGAACGAAGGCTCGGACTTGCTGAAGCAACGGTGAATTGTCAGGCAGGGTGTCGAAACTGGACAGTGACTCAAAACCACTGCTGAGGCTGCCGAGTCAGAGTGCGTTGCTTTTTCAACTCGTCGTAGCTCTGACACAAGCTGACGACTTCGGAAACTGTGCTCGGATTTCTTGCTAAGAGCATTTGGAATGCGCCGTCGTCGATTCCCTTCAGGATGTATTTGACCTTGTCAGATTCGGGCATAGTGTCATGTGCACGTTCGACAAAGGTCGACGACGTCCTCAATATAGCTGGTAAAGGTCTCGCCAGTCTGCTGAGAGCAGACGCGCAAGCGCTGTTCTACCCGCTGCTTGCGGACAGCCGGCCGACCGAACAGTTCAGCACATGACGTCTTGAAGACGCTCCATGTAGGGATGTTGTGTTTGTGGTTGTTAAACCACAATTCGGCGACGCCAGTGAGATAAAATATGACGTGGCCCAGCTTGTCGGCTTAATTTCACTTATTGTTGGCGCCTCACCAGTTCGTAGTGCTCGAGCCAGTATTCGACGTTGGTCCCATCCGCACCGCTGAAGACCTTCGGGACCCGTAGCCTAGGATGGCCAGGGCAGTTGAACTGGGGCGAAGGCGCCGATGGAGTGGTGTTGTCAGTTATGACAGGCGGTAGCGTGCGGCTTCGCAGCACCAGGGTGTAGCAACGGGGATTAACAGGACCTTCCACCAAATGTGAAGAGGTTTATTAGCCGTTGAATACAGCGACGAGACAGCGTGAAGAACCGTCCCGCGATCGGCACAGCAACGTACCGAAGCACGAGCCGAGAGAGCTGGGCGTTGGCGATGCTGCGTGCTGCAGGCACATCTTCTCCTTCATCTATCTATCTATCTATCTATCTATCTATCTATCTATCTATCTATCTATCTATCTATCTATCTATCTATCTATCTATCTATCTATCTATATATATATATATATATATATATATATATATATATATATATATATATATATATATATATATCTCAAACTCATCCCCTGATGAAGGGAGGACCCCTCCCGAAACTATTGGGAAATAAATATATTTATCCTTGTTGACAACGCTCCCGTTGTGCCATACCCCATACCTTCACAAAGACTAACTGGCCCATTGCTGCCATTCACTTCTTCGCTCTCGTCTTCTGCCACCAACACAGTGTGGCATTACCCTCTCCCCAAAGAAAAAAAAAGAAAAAGAAGCCTCGCATGAATACCACGGCTCCGAAAAACAATGAAAGGTAGTCAGAAACGTCTGTGTCCTTTGAAAAGAAAAGGACGAGATGAAAAATAAAGAAGCAACAAAGTAATGCACAATTGTCTTGAAGGCTATTGCCACATCACAAAGTCCTTGACTTGCAGTCAACGCGATAGTACGGCTTCATCCTGGATACGTGAACCACATCCGAGGAGCGTGGTCTGCGAGAACGGTGTGACGTGTCTGCTGGGGCAACTTCGTAGTTCACTTCGCCGAGGCGTTGAAGAACTCGGTAGTGTCCGAAGTACCGACATAACAATTTTTCTGAGCGTCCCCGTTGACGTATAGCAGTCCAAACCCCGACTACGTCACCGGGTTCGTATATTACTGCTCTGTGGTGGGTGTTGAATCGGCGAGCATCTTGATTTCACCGCGATAAAATGCGAAAGCGCGCCGGCTGCCGGGTGTCTTCAGCACGCTGAACAAATACATCTGCGTCCGGGGAAATCGTGTCCGGCAGAGTTGGTTGCAGCATGGTGTCAAGCATTGTGGTGACGTCGCGGCCGTAAACCAGACGAAAAGGAGCAAAGCCGGTGGTTTCCTGCAAAGCCGTATTGTAGGCAAATGTTATATACGGGAGGATTTCATCCTAATTCTTCTGATCCTTGGCGACATACATCGAAAGCATATCTGCAATCGTTTTGTTAAGGCGTTCAGTTAACCCGTTAGTCTGCGGGTGGTACGCAGTTGCTGTTCGGTGCGTCGTGCCGCTCAGCAACAGGATCTGTCGGATCAACTGTGCCGTAAAAGCAGTACCACGATCTGTGATGACGACAGCGGGAGCACCGTGGCGGAGAACGATGTTCTTGATGAAAAAGTCAGCCACCTCGGAAGCAGTTGCTCGCTGGGCGGCTTGTGTTTCGCAGTATCTGGTCAAGTAGTCGGTGGCAACCACAATCCAGCGGTAACCAGCCGTAGATTTCGGAAATGGGCTGAGTAAATCCATCCCGACCTTTTCAAAAGGTGCGTGAGGGGGTCGCAAAGGCTGAAGCAGACCGGCTGGTTTCGTCGTTGGAGTTTTGCGGCGCTGACAGGCTGCGCATGTCTAAACGTACTGCCAGATGGTTTTCAAAAGTTTCCGCCAGTAGTATTTGTCTTTGATCCGCGCCAGAGTACGCGCAAAGCCAAGATGCCCTGACGATGGATCGTCGTGACAAGCACGCAAAATATCATCACGGAGAGTAGCAGGAACGGCGAGGAGGTAAACAGTTTTCGTTGAATGAAAGTTGCGCTTGTAGAGGATGCCTTGGCGTAGACAGAAAGATGACAAATCACGCACGAACTGGCGTGGGGGTTGTGGGCGACGTCCATCAAGGTATTCGATCAGTGGTTGTAATTCTAAGTCTTCGCGTTGCTGCTCAGCCACGTTTAATGATGCGAGAATAGCAAGGCAGCAGAAGTCTTCATCATTGTCTTCTTCAGTGACCTCGACGGGTGCGCGGAAAAGACAGTCAGCGTCGGTGTGTTTCTGACCAGACTTGTAAATCATCGTTATGTCGAATTCTTGTAACCGAAGGCTCCATCTTGCGAGACGGCCCGAAGGATCTTTCAGATTCGCTAGCCAGCAGAGAGAGTGGTGGTCACTGACGATTCGGAAGGGGCGTCCGTACAAGTAGGGCCTGAATTTAGTTATGGCCCATACAACCACCAGACATTCTTTTTCAGTCGTCGAGTAGTTCTTCTCCGCAGATGACAACGTGCGGCTAGCGTAGGCGATGACGCGTTCCATGCCATCTTGATATTGCACGAGGATAGCGCCGAGGCCAAGGTTGCTCGCGTCAGTGCAGACTTCTGTGTCTGCTTCGGTGTCGAAGTGACCTAAGATCGGTGGCGTTTGTAGGCGTTGTTGAAGATCGCGGAAAGCGCCGGATTGTTTGGGGCCCCATACGAAGGTGACGTCATCCTTGACGAGTTGTTGTAGAGGGTCGGTGATTTTCGAAAAGTTCGGCACGAAGCGGCGGTAATAAGCACAAAGTCCCAGAAAGCGGCGTACATCATGCTTTGTTTTCGGTATCGGGAACAAAGCAACTGCCATAGCCTTGTCAGGATCGGGGCAAACACCACTGCTGCTGACAATGTGGCCAAGGAATTTCAGTTGCTCATATCCAAAATAACACTTTTCCGGTTTCAGAGAGAGACCAGCAGTGCGAATAGCTAGAAGAACCGCCTCAAGCCGCTCAATGTGCTGTTCAAAAGTCGTAGAAAAAACGACGACGTCGTCTAAATACACTAAACAAGAGTACCACTTCAAGCCACATAAAACTGTGTCCATCATTCGTTGGAACGTGGCTGGAGCGGAGCGCAGGCCAAAAGAGAGAACTTTAAATTCATAGAGGCCGTCCGGTGAAATAAACGCTGTTTTTTCTCGGTCCCGTTCATCTACTTCAATCTGCCAATATTTGCTACGGAGATCCACGGAAGAGAAGTAACGGGCGTGTCTCAGGCGATCCGAGGAGTCATCGATACGAGGAAGAGGATATACGTGTTATCTTGTTCAGTTTGCGGTAGTCGACGCAGAATCGTAATGAACCATCTTTCTTTTTAACCAGAACAACTGGTGACGCCCAAGGACTAGTCGATGGTTGAATTACGTCGTCGTCGAGCATTTGTTTCAGTTGATGACGGATAGCATCTTGCTCCTTCTGCGACACGCGGTAAGCATGTTGGCGCACGGGTTGCACGTTGGGCTCAGTGATAATTCCGTGCTTCATTCGAGGAGTCTGCCGGACTTTTGAAGTAGTGACAAAACAGTCACTAAAGGAGGAGAGGAGACGGAGGAGCCTTGCCTTCTTAGGTTCTTCCAACTGGCGATTGACGTTGAGGCGACTAGTGACGTCAGTATCGCAGCTGTTCTCAGTCGAGATCGACGTAATCAAAGGGAAAGCGTCCAAATCATCCGATGCCTCCAAGTAAGCTATGGTTGTGCGTTTCGCAAAATGCCTGTGTTCTCCACCGAAGTTCGTAACTAAAACCGTAGTCTGGCCAATTTGGAGTTGAACGAGACTTCGAGCAATGGCCACTTCCCGATCAAGCAATAACGTCAGGTTACTTTCGGCGATGCCCGTAATCGACTGCTCCTGTGGACACTCAACAAGCACGAAGATACTACTGCGAGGTTGCAACTTGACGCAATCATCGACTACGCGTAAGGCCACGCCACGATGTTTATTCTCGATGTCAGAATCTGGAGAAACACAGTTAACAAAACTGACGAATAAATCGCGCAGATTAATTATCGCTTCATACTCTTGCAGAAAATCCATGCCCAAAATGACCGGCCGAGAACAATTGGGCAGTACAAGGAATGATGCTACAAAAGCCGATGCACAAATCTCAAGCCTGGTGGTGCACCTTCCTATAGGGGATACGAGGTATCCTCCAGCGGTGATTAGTTAAGGGCCGTCCCACGTTGTCAGCACCTTGTGTAGACGGGTGGCCAATGAAGCACTCATCACCGAGGAATCAGCTCTCGTGTCGACAAGCGCAGTCACCGGATAACAGTCGACGGAAACGGTAATGGCAGCGGACGTTCTCTTGGTGGTTTCACAAACAGGCTTTAACGGCACGTCGTAAGGGAGCGGCGGAGGGTATTTGTCGGTTCGCGTGACAGCGGCCTCACCTCCGGAGGTCGCCGTTTTCAGTTTCCCCGGCGTGGGCTTGCGCCACTGACACAAGGGGACCCAAAGGCGGGTCGGGCGCGGTGCGTTGATGTGAACGGACGGGGTGATGGTGACCGTGACTGTCGTCGCGGGGGGACAGGAGCGTGATGACTACCTTCAAAGTAATCCGCAATTCCTTGTGGGCGCTCACCATAGCGTGGACAACGCGCATCTGGGTGGAATCTGCGTAGGCATATTCGTCGGTAGTAACAGTCGCGGTACATGGGTCCAACTTCGCCACAATGATAGCACAAAGGACGATTGTCGGGTGCACGCCAGACGGTGGACTTCCGCGGGCCAGGACGAAAATCTGCCTGAGAAGGCAGGCGATGGGCTGGACTTGGAAAGCGTCTGGGGGTCCCAGTAGGTTGATGAGCAAAATGTGCCGCCGACGGCGTAGAGGTGCGTAGGGCATCCACGTAAGAGAGCGTGGGAGGTTCGACTTGCGATGGTGGTGAGGAGTGAACGAACTGCCTGATTTCGTTACGAACGACGTCCGTAAGAGCAGCGCTACTGGGAGGGGGCGCAGCATAAAATTTCCGAAGTTCTTCGCGTACAACTTGCCGTATGAATTCTGTGAGGACCTCCCTGTTATCACCTCCTGGTACAAGCGAGCACGCAGCGGACATAGCCGTCTGACGCTCATACTGCGACACCCGCTGCCGTAGCATGCGCTCCATAATTGTGGCCTCACGTATGAACTCGGACACAGTCGTAGGAGGGTTGCGCACAAGGCCCGCGAAAAGTTGCTCCTTCACGCCTCGCATTAGCAGGCGCACTTTCTTGTCTTCTGGCATGTGGGGGTCAGCCCGTCGAAACAATCGCGACATTTCTTCGACAAACATGGCGACGCTCTCATTCAGCATTTGAAATCGCGAAGAAAGTGCCTGCTCCGCTCTTTCTTTCCGTTCGGGGTTACTGAACGCCTCGCGAAGCTGCCGATGGAATTCCTGCCAACTTGTGAATTAAGTTTCATGGTTCTCATACCACACTCTTGCCGCATCTAAGAAGGAGATATACACGTTCTTCAACTTACGGCAATTGTCCCAGTTATTGATGGCAGCGACCCGGTCGAAATGGTCAAGCCAGTCTTCGACATCTTCATTGGCATCACCATGGAATGGATTGGGTGTGCGAGGCGTGTTGATGACACAGGGTACGCTAGCGAGTGGTTCATGCTCGGTGTGGGTTGCGGATGCGGCAAACATTGTCCTCGCGGAACTTGCCAAGGGGCCGTACTGTGGTGGTAGTCCTTGAAGGCGGCGGCTGCTTCGATAGATGTCGGCAGGCCCTGGTGCACTGGCGGTGGTTGCTTCTGGTTGAGGACCAGCAGGCATAAGACGTTGCAGTACAGTACCCAGCACGTCCACCAGTCTGTCGCGAGAGGAAACGATAGGCAGGAACTCGAAGTGGAATGCTGTTTACTCAGCCACAGCTGCCATTCACTTCTTCGCTCTCGTCTTCTGCCACCAACACAGCGTGGCAATATATATATATATATATATATATATATATATATATATATATATATATATATATATATATATATATATATATATATATATATATATATATATATATATATATATATGCCATATATATATATGTGCCATATATATATATAAATATATATATATATATATATATATATATATTTATATATATATATATATTTATATATATATATATATATATATATATATATATATATATATATATATATATATATATATATATATATATATATATATATATATGGGCAAGAAGTAAATACCTAAGGGCTCGTTTTTCCATGTTTTAACACAATCTTAATGAGATCTAACAGACAGTAATGCCAAGGAATGTACAAGGGAAGTTATTAGAACCAATGGAATGTAAATAAGAAGAAAGAAAAGTGGATGAAAAAATAATAGCCAGCCGTGAGCAGGAACCGAACCTACGACCTTCGAATAACGCGTTCGATGCTCTAACCACTGAGATACCACAGCGGCCTACCATGTCGACCATTAGTTAGCGGACAGTCTGCGCCTTCATCTGTTTTAATTGGTTCTGACGCATGCACCACGCTAGCATAGCCTTTGAAATTCGTTTCTGATATTTACGCGGGGCGATTTCTAGTTCACTAGTGGTGTCAGAAATAAAGCCCACAATTTGCTGTCTACTAATCGTATATATGATTTAATAAGTCATGCTTTTGTTGTGTGGTAGTGGAGAGGCTTGTCATGATTTCAAAAGCCACCAGTACGTGAGACACGTGTAAATATAGTATGTCTATGCGTGTATGGGGCCAGATTTTAGCACTGTTGTGCACAGAATTTCGCTGGGAATATTGTTAACGTTTACAGGGAAAAATCTCCGAAATAGGGAATTTCCATGTCTCTGTATGGGAATTCTTCCGCGTAGTACGAAACATCACTGTTCGAGTGTTCTAGCACCCACACGTTTCATTTCATCTTCTGTACACCATACTAACCAATTTAATGCCCTAAGTATTCTGCCCATCAGATCTTGTCTGAATAATTTTCCTTCATTTTTCCATGAAACGGAGAATTATTGAATGAGATTCATGGGCCCTTCGCAGACTGCGCAGGGCAATTTGAAAAAAGAAATCGTAAACATATATTTTGTTAAATTGTCTCTTTCAAGGTGCTGAACATGTGTATTTACACCTGTTATAACTCAAAAACAGACAGCCGTGTTTGTAAATAAATAACATTGAGATATTACCGCTGCGTAAACCGCTTTGCTCTTTCAGAGAAACCGGTTTTTCGTTCCGAAATTAACAGCACAAACTGCTCACGCCACCAAATCTCCTATATAAGCGATCCCCCCTCCCACCAACCATACCAGCCACGCCGCCACCGATCTGACGAATTCCGCGCCCCTGAAGCCCGTGCCATAGAAGCCCACGCCGATAACGCGCCGTCCACACTAGCCGTGATGCACTAATTTGTGGCCCCATGAAAAAGATCCTGCCGACGCCCGTGGGCTAGTAAGCTTTTTTTTTTTCATCTTCCTAAAAAGTTGAAGACTTCATTGTCATAGCATGCTTCGAGAAATAATGATAATAAAACCTCTTCATTATCATCCCAACTAGTTTTTTTTTTCAATTGAACATAAGTAGCCACGAATGAGGAAATGCTGACAAGCACATTATTGATTCAAACAGGAAATACTCAAGGGGTAAAAGGGCCGTAAAAAATATATTTATGAAAATGCCCCGGCCTCAACTTGTTGAATGACCCGCGCAGTAAATATCCTAACAATACACCACGGTGCGATATTACTCTAAAAGCTGGCACCACAGGTTGGCCGACGAGAATGCGAATCTGTATTTGCTTTTCTCTCTACTTCTAATATAGAGCGACTGCAGGTGGATGCAATTTTGACGCGACAGTGTTAAGAACCTTGTTTCGCAGAAATTAAGGCGTTGGTACCGGCTTCCGGGTCGGCATCGTTGGTTGTGAGCGAAAAATCGCCATCATGTGCGTGACTGAGAAATACAGAGCGACGGCAGGCGGACGCAATTAACCGGTTGCCATCGTTTACACGCGTGAAGAACACGTACCGGTCCACGCAGGGAGACATTGGTATGCGCTTCATTATGAGACAGTTGCTACATGTCAGGCTGCTTGTACTCAGCAGAGTGGCGCAGTGGAAGCGTGCTGGGCCCATAACCCAGAGGTCCGTGGATTGAAACCACGCTCTGCTAGCTTTTTTATTTTTGTTTTTATGAAATCGCTCCTACCGCGAATCTCTTACATATATGTTGTGCAAGGCATTATTCATGAACGCATCGACAGTAGCCCTCCCGCTCTCTCCGCCTACGTTTTGCCGTGGTAATATGTGAGGCTCCAACGAAGAATGGTAAAGCGCCTCGATAACTCTGTAGAATAGCACAAGTTTAGTAATTAAGCTATGCTAATGAAGCAAAGCAACACCTTGATATACGTCTTTTTTTAGACAACACATTATATTTATAAATAATATTTAACATTAAGACTTCAGTCATAATCCCACATTTTCTTTTTAAGTTACAGCGACTTCAAAGATGACCATTTTGTCGAGCCACATGACCGGTATGCTTTCCCATTGTCCACAAAAATATGCAGGGAACCGCACTCCAAGAGAACTGCATAAAATGCAACACTTCGCTGTATAACGCTGCCAGCATAATAATACATGTAATTAGTTACGTTGCTAATCAGCCACTGAGTCAGCCATACAGCTCAATGAAAAGATTTTTACCTGAAGAAAAAACTTTTGCGCAGCCGACAGGATTCGAACCTGTGCGGGAAGACCCAAATGAATTTCTAGTCCATCCCCTTAACCACTCGGCCACGGTTGCACACTTTTTTATTGCTTGGCATGGACAATATAAAGAGCAATCATTGCACACTCACACTTTACAATAAAAAGTAACAAGTATTGCCATCAGTTCCATTTGGACTTATTTTGTCCCCTTTAAAATATTTAAGGGTTGCTAGAGGAGTACACCAAGACAACCATTCTGGTACAAACTCCTATATTTTGCTTCACTCAATGAATGCCGACATGCCTTGCCTGAAATAAAATACTGCTAGCTTTGCATCCCGGCCGAAGTGACGTCCAGCCATTCGTGCTCGCCATGTACGGTGGAGAACGGTCAACATGATTACATAAAATGGAACAATGAACCCTATCATCATTCCTTACTGCGAGGTACTTTATCCCATGTGGCTCCACTGGAAAATCTTTTTTTGTCCTCTGCAAAATGTCCCAAAAATGTACCCCTTCCCAACAATGCAAAAAACATGGACGTTATGTTGGTCTTGTTGGTACATAATAGGCTGAAACACGTGGCGCAAGGTTGACAAAGAGAAAAAAAGAGACGAGACAGAAAGAGCGCCTTTGTCATCCTTGCGCCACGTATTTCAGCCAAAAACATGGTTTATTGTTTCAGGTTTCTTACATATCAAGCAGTGTGACCCCCATGGTGTTAAAAAGCCCCGTTTTTCTGTAAATGTCTTTACTGACAGCGTTGCTGTGTGTAACTTAAAGGAAATGTTTTCACCCCTGCAAGTACCTGCATGTTTTTTACCCGCTTCAGATCATTCTGTCCCGGTCTTGCTTGGTATATGACCCCGTACAATTATAGTGGCAAAATCATACCACATACATCTCTGTGCAATTCTTTTCTTCTAACGCTTGCTAGATAGTCCAACGAAAAACGAACAGATAGAAAACGCATACTACCTAGAGCTTTTTGAGATAGCCACGCAACGTCGCCGGCATGCTATTATCAGTGGTGACGACGAGGTCAAGTAAAACGTGGCTTAACCTGATTTGGCGCAGTACCGTACGCCGAAAGAAATCACGGACGGCAGGAAAGAACAAGAATATGCTTACTACCTGTCTTACAAACAGGTGTGCTAAACCGAGACCCCCGTCCTTCACGCGCCTGAACGAATTCATCCGACTGCACCTTTCCCTTTCCGAGCCCCATATAAAGACCGCGAACACTCTGTTCAGCCTTTGTACATTTAGCCTTGGACATTGTAGCACCTGCATTAGGTAGCACATTTTAGCGATTAAAAACATGTGGCTAAACAGTAGCCCTAGCAGAAACAGACAGGTTCGTACCTTTCCACCTTTCTGCTTTTTCTTTTCTCTCTTTTGTTTGACGCGACCAATACTCCTCGCTGCCGTTATAACATTCAAGGGGAACACCGAGGTATCCTGTCGGTGTTTCCATCCAGTGCACATTCACATAAAAAGAGCGGCTTTCAAGGCCACCTTCCGTGTTAAAGCCCAAGAGATTTTGTCCAGTTTACGCAGCTTCCTGTAACGCTACAAAAATGTTTGACAACACTTTTCGCTTCTGCTAGACTTCCTCTGCTCGAACAACACATCACGATGTCTTCTACATAAGCCTGCAGGTTAACTTCCACTGCCACCAAATACCTGCGTATTTTATTGCTTTCTTTTATCGACAAGCACATTGTTTCGAAGTAAATACAAAACAAAAGTGGACTGAGGGGGCAGCCCTGACCCACAGAACGCATTACGTGAATGAGGGCCCACAAATACGTATTCACAATTAACGTGTTGTGCAGTTCTGGTATGCCAAGGTCACTCCTTCTCTGATGATGGAACCAACATTATTATGATCTAATATGACAAACAAAATATCACGCGAAACACAATCGAAAGCTTTCTCCAGGTCTATCTGGATCCCCACAACGCCAAGTAACTCTTCATCACAACTCTCTAGCACGTGCAGCATCTTGTGAATGTTCCAGCTAATCGTTCTGGCTTTTGTTCCATAAGACTGGTGCTTGCCAGATAGAGAGAAGTAAACGTTCATTTTTGAAACAGTGTCCCTAGCAATGACCGGTGTCACCCTGAGGTGGAAGGGCTCCGTAGTCCTGGGACCTTCTGGCTTCTACTGCCCTCCTGGCCCTGGCGACGAGTTGTTGGTCTTCCGGGTCCTCGAGGGCGAGTTTCGCTTCCCACGTTTCGGTTAGGTCTTCGTTCGTTCGTCCTGCTTCATTATCAGTCGAGTGTTGTTGCAGATTACGTCTGGGAATACATTGGCATACAAGAAGAAAGTGTGCCAGGGTGTCCGGTACGCTGCAGAGCGGGCGCATGAGCTATATCTCGTTGAGCAGAGACGTTGCATTAGGGCCCCATGTGTGTATGTGCTGCTTTGCAGGCGTCTCAGTATCACGCTTTCCTTTTTTGTCAGTTTTGGGCGTGGTGGAGGGTATACTCGTCACTCCAGCCTGTAATGCTGGAGTGACGACGAGTAAGTGTTTTTCCGTCTCTTCAACGACGGGTCGAATGTCCTGTGGGCAGGAGGCAGCCCTTCTGACGTGCTCGCGGGCAGCGGTGTGGGCCGGTTTATTTTTCTGCAGATTCTCGTGTCCTGGCACCCATAATATACAAGTGTATGAGAGTGGAGTGCTTCGCCGTTTCAAAATATTGATGGCATTGGCTGAGATACGGCCCTTCGAGCGAAATTCCTGCAGGCGGCTTGCAAGTGGGTGAAAATTACCGCGGCGTCTGTACATGTTGAGGTTGCTAGAGCGATTGTCGGTTCTTCTGCTGCGTCTGAATTAAGTGCGTTGACCGTGGCCGACGCCGATTCTCGGCCTTGAGAATCTACGGCGCTGACGACGTACGCGCTTCTATGCGAATACTTGGCCGCGTCAGTGTAGCGGGCGTCCGGGTCTTGCTTGAACTTGCGTTGAATAGCGTCAGCTCTAGCCTTGCGCCTACTTTTGTGGAAAGTAGGATGCATGTTGCGTTGAATAGGTGTGATGGACAGCAACTCTCTAACGTACAGCGAGATGCGCTTTTTCGGTCGGCATCGGCGATGAACGTGTCGCTGTAGTTGAGGTACCGGAGCACCAACCTCCCCGTGGGCTTCAGCTGGCTGTTCTTATGCGCTTCGATGATCTCTTGCCACGTGTTGTGGACGCTCATATTTAGGAGACGTGTGGTAGAGGCCATTAAGGGAAGTCCCAGGGCTACTTTAGTGGCCTTTTTTATCATGATATTAAGTTTTTCAACCCAGAAATTATTTTATTGACACCTTGGAGTCGTTCTGCTAGAACCTTCATAAAAATACCGGTACCGGGTCCCGCTCAATGGGCTGGGAGCCCTCCAGGCAGAGCAAGCTTCACCACTGGGGCGACGCGTCACAGCCCCTGGAAGCACGTCTGTACCCTGTTTAGCAACCGGTGGGTGCCCGGCCGGCACTGGGGATCGACCCCGGCACCTCCTGTGTCTGAAACGGACACGTATGTGCAGTGCCACTGCTACGGTTTCATAAAATATTGTAGTCAAAATTGGTCAGCGATATGGGCCTATATGATGTCGCCAGTTTAAGCTTTTCTACTTTGTCTGTTTTAGGAATTAATATCACATGCGCTTTGTTGAAGGAAGGTGGCAGAGGTTTCTGTTCGAATGCCTCATTGAACAGCTCAGCTAACACTGCGGAGAGTTCTGATTTAAACGTCTTATACCACGCCGCAGTTAGGCCATCGGGTCCCGGAGACTTTCCGGTGTTCATATGACCAATTGCGCGTTCCACTTCCCCTTGCGTTATTATGCCTTCTGAAAGATTTTTTCCTATCGTCGCTAAGCCGCGGCATACGCTCAAGAGACTGCTCTTTAAAACCAAGTACATTCGCTTTTCGAAATAAAAACAGTGATTGATAATAAGCAGAAAAGGCCCGTCCAATGGTTCTATTGTTGCTCACGAACTTTCCATTGAAATAAACTCTGTCGACGTTGTTTCGACATCCTTGTGCTTTTTCGAGACCCAACGCCCTTTTAAAAGACGTCTCCCCCGCGACAAGATTATTTGCTCGAGCGCGAAATCCAGGCACCTTGATAACGCTCTCTGTCATACTGTTCTAATTATTCTTTCACATTGCGCACCTCATCCTCAGAGGTCCCAGGCTCTTTGCTTTCGAGAGCTATCAGCTGATGCAGTGTTTTCTTCAGACTATTCTTTTTATTTGCGCTTTGAACATGAACCCACTCGATCTGTCCAGCGCTTTCATTTTCACCTTCTGCTTTAAACATTCCCATATTTTTGATATATTTTCCTTTTTTTCCAGGAGCACTGCAATAATGGTCTCGTTCACTGCTTCCAAAAATGATTCATTCCTTAATAACATTTCGTTCTGTTTCCATAAATCCCAATTAAAGGCCTTACACTGTTTTTTTTTCATGCCTGTGCATGACATAACCAAACAATGATCCCAGAAGGGCACTGTCTCAAACGAAAATTAGTGACACATAGGCTAAAAATCAAGGGACAGGTATATGCGGTCTACACGTGCATTGATATTGCCTTGTAATCGTCTGTACATCGCTTCTCGATCTGCTACGACCCATTCATACACATAATTCAAGTCATTTTTGTTAATTACTTTGTCTAGCACATGAATGCTTTTCGCACGAACGCCTGTGTTGTTGGCTCTAACGTGAGCACTTAAAACACAGTTGAAACCTCCTAAAAAACCCTCTTATTACAATTTAACACTGAAACAGGTCAGAAAAAACCAAGCACGCTTCTACACAATTCGGCGCCTATATGCATATTACTCTGAATTGAGTGGCACAATAAACAAAGTCGCAATAAACAGTTTTGCCTGATTGGCATAAAAATACACTTTCACAATAAGGTCTTGCCATTTTTTCGCAAAACGAACAAACACAACGCGTAGACGTTCCTATCACATGGCTAACGACCGCATAATATCGGTCAGTGAAATGGCGCACCATGCTCCCGGTCTGCTCTTCTCCATCTACCTTGGTTTCCTGAGTGACTAGGATGTCTATATCTCTGTCTGTGACCAACCTTAAGAGCTGACTTTGCCTACGCCTAGCCGCTAACCTTCTGCCCTTAAGCGTAGCTATGCTGAATGGCGGAGTCAGTACCATGTTGATTTATTCGCTAAGAGGAGTAGGCCCGGAGCATGGTGCTTACCTTTCACGACCAGCCTTCAGCAAGCCACCTCCAGCACTATTCTGCTTCCCGGCGATTTTCGCTTTGTCCGCCAGTCTCCTGTCGGTAGAGATTTTCGGCTTAGGATTGAGGCTAATGGCCTAAACACGGTATGACCGCACGCCCGGTTCCTACTCCGTTTTTTAGGACCATTCCGGTTTTCAGCCGGTCTGGAGAAGGAGGCTGTTCACGGTGGGGCCGCACGAGGGGAATGCATGAGCACGCTGATTGGCCGACGCGATGCTCACGAAGTGCTGGCAACCGTTCGGCGAAACAGAGGTGTTAGATGGCGACTATTATAAGCAGACGACACAAAACGTACACTTTTGCCCTTGCGGGTTCAATTTAAATGAAGTACGTGCACTGTTACATTCTGTTCTGCAGCGGCATGAGTTGCATGGTTGTGGTCGTGGACGCTAGAAACTCTACAGAAGGGCCTTAACCTGCGTGATTGTTGATATTCGCTGAAGCTGCCGTATCTAGCATGCGATCATCCCATCTGCACTAGGTGCGTTCTGCGTGACACCGCCGTGCTTGAACGTGCCCGCACTTCAGCTTCTTAGAACACGACGTTTCCACACACGTTCCAAACCAGATTATTCAAGTAGGCACGCTGACGATGATCAGCCATCGATCGCGAGGATCAGCCATCGATCGCGAGATCGCGACCTACATGTCTGTATACAGACATGTAGGTGCCTTTGCAGGCGGCTGCTGGCTGTTGGTAGCCGACGCCCCATTCAGCTCCCCAGAGTCGCAGAGTGAACGTTTTAGGTTGGCGTTGGTCACACACAACTCATCCTCGCTGTCCGCCGCCGTCACTACCTGACGCTCCGTTGTGCCTCCTGCCACCACTGAAACCACGCCCATCTCGACCCGCTCAGGCTCGACCCCTAACAGGGCGCTGGCCGGTGTAGTCGAATGCTGGAAAGCCTCCGGGACCTTGGGTGTGTCTTCCGGCGCCGCCCCTTCGATAGTCCGAAGGACAACTGGGCTTCCAACACCTTTGCCGGCGTCCTCAGTCTCGGTCGCGTCCATGACGGGCTCAGACATCGCCTCATTCATCGCCGGCCCAGCTGCACTGGTGTACGTTCTAACGCACTCGGCTTCGACGTGTTCGAATCGTTTGCAGCTTGACGCCGCTTTTCAGCTTCAGAAGGGCCGTTCTTGTAGTCTAACGCTTGTCGGACATTCCCGGAACACGCCACCACTCACCTCCACCACCTTGCCGAAAGCGTCGTCCGTACATCTTCATCGCTCACCCTATACGGCAACTAGTGTATTCAAAGCCGCACCTGCTGGACCTGTGGGTCGACAACGACGCAGCGTCGCCCCTTCACTTGCAGCTCCTTCAAGGCGAGCAGGCGTTTCGTGGGAGGAGCATAATTGAAGGCCACCGCCCACACGTGGTTGACCTGGTACGCACCGAGGCTCACCACATTCGGCAGCAAGCCTGTTGGCGTCAATGCATCTTAAAATCTTCGACTTTGTATGGCCTAGCACGTGCAGTACTCATTTATTGAAACAACGCTCGTAGCGCGTGGCCGCTGGTGCGTGTGCCGCCGCTCTAGGGTGCTCGCAGAACCAGGATGTTGCATTATGGTATCGAGTGAGGGCAAGAACAGCTACGGAGCCGGCTTACTCTTTCCGGTCACTAAAGAGCTGGCATTTAGTTTTCAAAGTGCGCACTGCGAGCGTGGCGCTTGAAGGCCCATGCGCTTTTGCATGCATCCAGCGTGAATTGAGTGGACGCTGTGAACCATTCACATTCGGGCGCAAGCAGATGACGCTCTTGATCGGCGCCCTTCGACAATGGGCCACGTAGGCAGCACACGTAAGAAACTGGATAACGCTAAAATCTCGTGCCTGAAATGCGCTCGTAGACAATATAAACAGCTGCACAAAAGCATATAAAAGTTGTCAAGCTTTTTGTCACGACGAAAAAGAAAAGCACCAGCCACGGACCTGTTTCCGTGCAGCACCGAAACAATGATTTAGTACTTTGTTGTCTCGCACCAAGCAGTCAATAGTGTGGCTATTCTGCGTGGCAAGCATTTGTAGAGCTGTCGGCCACGGAAGAACGAACGAGCTTCTCGCATTATTATTGAACAATAGGCGCCAGCTTGCCCTAACGACACTAATACATGATATTATTTCCATGTTGCTTGAAGGCAAGCCTAGCTGCCACTCATTTTCTTCCTTGACGAGACAGAAACCCCGAAGTAAACTTTCTATGTTTTTGTGCACATGTTTATCATGTCTACGAACACACGCAAGGCGCAATCTCCTGAGTCCTGTGTCTTACTTGCACAGCATGCGAACCACATCGCCTAAGCACGCAGAACGAGAGGGTCGTCTGCTAGCGCGGCAATAAAAGTGGTGGGCAGTGGCGAGGCAGTTCGGTCACCTTGCGGATGTGCGTGTAGAGTTATAGTAACTCAATGTGCGTGAGCCTTGCAGTGCTGCATTGGCATTTACGAAGAAATCAATGTAGCGGTACCGAATCTTCGCTCACGGAGCAGTGATTCTCGTGGTCAAGCACCACCGCTATTTAGGGGTCGTCATTGATCAGAACCTCTCCTGGTCAAAGCATGTGACTGTGCTGCGGAACAAACTAATCAGTTTTGTGTATGTTCTTCGCGTTATAGCAGGACTGAATTGGGACCCTTCAGAGAAAAGTCTTCTGCAGTTATACAAGACATTGTTTGTGGGCTATATACGATACAGCTCACCTGCAATTTCCAGCATGCGGGCAACGTGCCTTCGTACTTTAGAGAGCCTTCAGGCACGAGCACTGAAAATATGCCTTGACCTGCCACGGTTCACGTCAACCTCTGGCACTATAGAGGAGTCCCGCACCTACCCTATACTGGTTTACACATCCTGTGAGCCTCTTCGAATGCATCTTCGTCTGCTGACCCGACATGCACAACACCCGTTGTCTTCACTACAAGTGGACCGACCAGGCTGTATCTATTCGCGATGCCTCAATACGCATAGACACATGATCCCTTCAGGCTTTGCACCTGCCGTAATCCCTGTAGTGCCTCCATGGACATTGACTAAACCGCTGGCGTGCCTTCACATACGTGGAACTTCGTATAAGTTGCGTGTTTCTTATATTGCCCTCAAGGAACTCACCTTGACACATTTGGATGACCGATACAGCGACTCTGTGCACATTTACACCGATGGATCCGTAACTTCATCCGCTTCAGCTGCAGCCTTCGTGATCCCTCAACTCGGTATTTACCGACAGTACGAATTAGGTCACAGGACATCTTCGACAGCTGCAGAACTTGTTGCTATACAGGAAGCCATAAAATTTGTTAACGACCAAACACTGCGTAAATGAACGATTCTGTCTGATACAAAATTAGCGCTTCAAGCTATACATTCTTGCTCAAGAAGAGGCCAATTTTACGAGTTAGCGTTAGGAATCGTCCAAGCATTTGACCTAACACACAGGAGCGGTTACTTGATTACACTCCAATGGATTCCTGGACACTGCGGCCCGGTCGGCAACGAAACAGCTGATAGCGAAGCAAGAGCGGCAGTATACAACGCTCCTATGTACGTCAAAGTACCGTATTAGAGGCACTGCGCCGTGCTCCCGACCGGGTTGCAGAAATTAGGTGCCTTTTCTCATCTTCTAACCACTACCACCACCACCAGTACCGTATTAGCGAAGTGGCGTCAACACATTGTTGAGATCGCTCATGTGCGAACGCGCTGCCACTTACTGGTCGCTACCAGATCACCGGAACAAGCGCCTGCGGCAAACAGACCCCAGTATGACTTTTCGTCTTCCAGATGAAATCAGCCGAAGACATGCTAATATACTGCACCGGATTCGCCTGGGCGTCGCCTTCACTCGCCACTACACCCACCTAATCGGCCGTGCGGACAGCCCGCATTGTGAGCGTTGCTAAGTGTGCGAAACTTTAGCTCACATATTTTGTGACTGTACATTATACGTCGCGCAAAAAAAAGCTAACTGCTACGTTGGCAAGCATCGGACGAATGCCATTAACTGAAACCCACATATTGTCAACAATGAACGACCAAACAGTGTCATAAACTTCTACAAAGACTGTTTTAGACTTTATAAAAAAGCACTCGACTAGATACCAGATTGTAGGGTACTACGCTAAGTGGCTACTGTACATACTGCCACGTTCCATTTCCCAAGTTTTTGTTATCGTCCCAAAACACCACACGATTCTCAGCGCAAACCGCGCCTGAAGTTTTCTAGAGGGTTCCGGACTGTAGTAGATCATTTCGATAAGATCACGCCCACTGTGCGAATGGTACAGATTGTTCTGGAACGCACGCCGCCGCCAGCGATAGCACTAGAACATTCGACGGCGGGAGTATAAGTGCCGACGCGCTTCGCCGCTTGTCAGTTGTTGATCGAAGGCCGACGCTCCGTTCGCCGCTATCAGTTTGAGACTGCTATCTGTGCGAGACTGCTGCTGTAATTGGACTTTCTGTTTACCGGGCACAGGTTCGCCCAAATAAACAGTTAAATTCCAACAAGAAGTCTCCTGTCTTCGGCCACGTCACGACCCCGTGACATTTGGTGGAGGAGCTGCTTCGTTCATGTACCGGACGCCCCCGTCAAGCCGTGAACCCAGCCCACGTCGCGGAGAAGACACCGACGCCAACCAGGAGCAGCGAACAAGCCGCCGACAGCAAGGACTACCACCGGAGTACGGGCTTCTACACGACAAGCCGCGGAAGACCAAAGCCATGACCGCGACTGCAGCGACAATGACAACCGCAGCGTCCCAGCCCACGATGGTCATGCATCAACCCAGGGAACCACCAATTTTCCATGGGTCATCATTCGAAGACCCGGAAACCTGGCTAGAAACATACGACCGTGTGGCCGCCCTCAACCACTGGGACAATGAAAAAAAGCTCCGTCGTGTGTACTTCTACCTGGAAGACACCGCAAGGACCTGGCTAGAGAATTGGGAGTCCACGCTCCGAACGTGGGATGTCTTCGGCGGCGCATTTCTTCAAACGTTCGCAAGCGTCGATCGCAAAGAGAGGGCCGCTGCTCTACTCGAGACCCGGGTTCAGCTACCAAACGAAAAGGTTGGAATTTTCACAGAGGAGATGACCCGCCTATTCCGTCACGCTGACCCAGACATGCCTGAGGAAAAGAAAGTTCGTTTCCTCTTGCGAGGGGTCAAACAGGAGCTCTTCGCGGGGCTGATGAGAAACCCACCGAAAACCGTCCAAGAATTCGTAGCCGAAGCGACCACTATTGAAAAGACCCTGGACATGCGCACCAGACAGTATAATCGTCGCCTGACTGCAGACTGCGCTGCTGCTCAAGTCAGTAACTACGGAGACCTGCGTGAAACGATCCGAGCGATCGTGCGGGAAGAGCTGCGCAAGCTGTTGCCTTCGGCGCAGCCTCAAGTGGATTCGATCGCCGACATTGTGCGAGAAGAAGTTCGGCAATCGCTTCAAATTCCCCACGCACCGCTGCCCGAGCCGGAAGCTATGAGCTACGCCGCTGCACTGCGCCACAACGCTCCTCCCCGTCCACGCCAAAACGCTGCCCCATCGCACTTCCGTCGACAGACGCCACCGCCGCCACCACCCCCACCGACGTCATACCGTTCGCCAGCGGCCCAGCGCAGTGCACCGAGGAAGACTGACGTCTGGCGCACCCCTGACCATCGCCCGCTCTGCTACCACTGCGGCGAGGCCGGACACACATACCGCCGTTGCCAGTACCGACAGATGGGACTGCGTGGCTTCGCCGTCAACGCACCGCGTCCACAGCCAGGAGAACGACCACGTGACATCGCCGACTACCTGACAGGAACTCGGTGGACACCACGAAGCCCTTCGCGTTCGCCGTCGCCCAGCCGCCGCACGTCACCGCACCACCGACAGTACTCTGGCCCAACGCGGGGCCGGTCTCCTAGCCCGTATCCGGGAAACTAAGGGCAGCAACCGGTGGAGGTGCGGTTGCTGTGCGACGAACTACCGAAGATCCTCCGACGACGACGACGCCGCGACGGAGATTTCCGAACACAACGCCAAACAGGCAAAGCCCTGACGGCGAAAGCTCACTTACCGAAGGTGGCCTGACGACGCAACAGGGAAGCAGCGGAACAAGCCGACGCAGCCGTGACCCGACGCCACGCCCTAACTGTAATGCGAGACGGTGAATTAGCGACCTCGACGTTCTTATCGACGGCCACAGTGTGACCGCTCTCGTCGATACTGGAGCCGACTATTCTGTCATCAGTGGGTCGTTCGCCGCGAAGTTAAAGAAAGTTAGGACAGCTTGGAAAGGCCCTGAAATCCGCACAGCCGGAGGTCATCTCGTAACGCCTGCAGGAATCTGCACAGCGAGAGTCACCATTAACGGCCGTATTTATCCTACAGACTTCGTAGTCCTACAGCGTTGCTCGAGAGATGTCATCCTTGGCATGGACTTCTTATGCCTCCATGGTGCTGTCATCAACCTAAAAACAAAGTCGATAACGTTATCCACAAAAGAAGCACTACCGCCGCGCACGCCGTCTGGACACCATGCCTTGAATGTGCTGGAAGAACAAGTCACCATTCCGCCTCGCTCAAGCGTCATTATTTCAGTCGGCGCTCCTGAATCACCTGACTTCGAAGGCGTCGTTGAAGGCAGTCAGCATCTGTTGGTCACCCGAAATATTTGCGTCGCAAGAGGAATTGCAGAGTTGCGGGGAGGCAAAGCAACGGTTATGCTCACAAACTTCAGCAATGAGTACAAACATGTGAACAAAGGAACAACGGTCGCATACATCGAAGAAATTGTCGAAGCCACCAGCGCTTTCACCCTCGCCGATTCTGCGGAACCTGCTCAGAGGAACCAAGCCCCTCCCATAGCTTTCGACGTCAATCCCAGACTTCCGAACGATAAGCAAGAACAGCTCAAGGCCCTGCTCCTGCAATACGAAGATTGCTTTTCGTCGTCATCGAAAATTCGGCAGACCCCAATCACGAAACATCGCATCATAACCGAAGAAAATGCCAGACCACTCCGTCAGAGTCCGTACAGGGTTTCGACGCGAGAACGTGAGGCCATCAAGAGACAAGTTGATGAAATGCTGCGGGATGATATTATCCAGCCGTCCAAGAGCCCATGGGCATCCCCCGTGGTGTTAGTGAAGAAAAAGGATGGGACCCTACGTTTCTGCGTCGATTATCGCCGCCTGAACAAAATCACAAGAAAGGACGTGTATCCTCTCCCACGAATAGACGACGCACTTGATCGGCTCCATAACGCCAAGTACTTTTCGTCAATGGACCTCAAGACTGGCTATTGGCAAATCGAAGTCGACGAAAGAGACCGAGAGAAGACGGCGTTTATAACACCGGACGGCCTCTTCGAGTTTAAGGTGATGCCCTTCGGCCTTTGCTCAGCGCCTGCAACTTTTCAACGCGTTATGGATACAGTACTGGCAGGATTGAAGTGGCAGACTTGCCTTGTGTACTTGGACGACGTCGTCGTGTTTTCCTCGAGTTTCGACGAGCATCTTCGGCGCCTTGAAGCTGTACTTCAAGCCATCAAGACTTCCGGACTCACACTGAAGCCAGAAAAGTGCAGATTCGCGTATGAGGAGCTCTTGTTTCTGGGGCACGTTATCAGCAAGTCTGGAGTTCGTCCTGATCCACGGAAAACAGCCGCCATCGCCGAATTCCCGCCGCCCACTGACAAGAAAGCCGTGCGCCGATTTCTGGGCCTGTGCGCCTATTATAGGCGGTTCGTGAAAAACTTCGCCCGCATCGCCGATCCTCTCACTAACCTTACCAAGGCCGACGTGGAGTTCAAGTGGGAAACGCCACAGGAACACGCTTTTCAGGAGCTTAAACATCGCCTCCAGACGCCTCCGTTACTTGCCCATTTCGACGAATTCGCCGAGACAGAAATACATACTGACGCAAGCAGCGTAGGTCTTGGCGCCGTTCTTGTGCAGAGGGCTGACGGACTTGAAAGGGTTATTAGTTACGCCAGCCGATCGCTATCCAAAGCAGAATCAAATTATTCCACAACAAAAAAGGAGTGCCTCGCCATCATCTGGGCTACGTCGAAATTTCGCCCATACCTCTACGGCAGGCCCTTCAAAGTTGTGAGCGACCACCACGCCTTGTGTTGGCTAGCCACTTTGAAGGACCCTTCAGGTCGCCTCGCACGATGGAGCCTGAGACTTCAAGAATATGACATTACTGTCATTTACAAGTCCGGCAAAAAACACTCCGACGCCGACTGTCTCTCTCGTGCGCCTGTCGACCAACCACCACCCGACGACCCGGATGACGACTACTTCTTGGGAACGATAACTACCGACGACTTCGCTGAACGACAGCGGGCCGACCCGGAACTTAAGGCCCTAATAGAATACCTCGAAGGCAGGACCGCCGAAGTCCCGAAGGTATTCAAGCGCGCACTTGCGTCGTTTTTTCTACGAAACGGTCTTCTACAAAAGAAAAACTTTTCACCGCTTCGAGCCAAGTACCTCCTTGTGGTGCCTTCAGCTCTGCGACCAGAACTCCTGCAGGCCCTGCACGACGATCCGACGGCAGGGCACCTCGGTGTTTCTCGCACGCTCGCGAGGATACAAGAAAGGTACTACTGGCCGCGTCTTACAACCGACGTCACTCGTTATGTGAGGACATGCCGGGACTGTCAGCGACGCAAGACACCGCCGACAAGGCCAGCGGGACTTCTGCAGCCAATTGATCCACCTTGCCGACATTTCCAGCAGATTGGTATGGACTTATTGGGGCCGTTCCCGACGTCGGCTTTCGGAAACAAGTGGATCGTGGTAGCCACCGACTACCTCACCCGCTACGCCGAGACAAAAGCCCTGCCAAAAGGCAGTGCATCCGAGGTAGCTAAGTTCTTCGTCGAAAATATCGTCCTACGTCACGGCGCCCCGGAGGTCCTTATCACCGACAGAGGAACGGCATTCACTGCCGACTTAACTCAAGCGATATTGGCATACAGCCAAACAAACCACCGCCGGACGACAGCGTACCACCCACAGACCAACGGCCTCACCGAGCGGCTTAACAAGACGATCGCCGACATGCTGTCAATGTACGTCGATGTCGAACACAAGACGTGGGATGCCATTCTTCCGTATGTGACCTTCGCATACAACACGGCGGTGCAGGAGACGACGCAGATATCTCCATACAAATTGGTCTACGGAAGGAGCCCGGCAACGACGCTCGATGCCATGTTACCCAACGTCACCGACGAAGAAAACCTCGATGTGAGCGAGTACCTTCATCGCGCCGAAGAAGCCCGACAACTTGCGCGGCTCCGTATCAAAAATCAACAGACGACCGACAGCCACCGTTACAACCTTCGACGACGCTTCGTGGAATACCAGCCCGGTGAACGTGTTTGGGTGTGGACGCCGATACGCCGACGTGGACTAAGTGAAAAGCTTCTGCGACGGTACTTCGGACCGTACAGGGTGGTTCGACGTCTCGGCCCACTTGATTACGAGGTTGTCCCCGACGGCATCACGAACTCTCAACGACGCCGATCGCGACCTGACGTCGTCCATGTCGCACGCCTCAAGCCGTTTCATGCGCGTTAACAAACTGAAACAGTGTTTTTTTTGTATTATTGTTGTATCGTGGTTTGTTCATTGTACTTTTTTGCATTATTGTTGTGCCTTCGTCTTTAGTTAGAGCATCGAGACGATGCATTTTTCAGAGGGGGGCAATGCCACGTTCCATTTCCCAAGTTTTTGTTATCGTCCCAAAACACCACACGATTCTCAGCGCAAACCGCGCCTGCAGTTTTCTAGATGGTTCCGGACTGTAGTAGATCATTTCGATAAGATCACGCCCACTGTGCGGATGGTACAGATTGTTCTGGAACGCACGCCGCCGCCAGCGATAGCACTAGAACATTCGACGGCGGGAGTATAAGTGCCGACGCGCTTCGCCGCTTGTCAGTTGTTGATCGAAGGCCGACGCTCCGTTCGCCGCTATCAGTTTGAGACTGCTATCTGTGCGAGACTGCTGCTGTAATTGGACTTTCTGTTTACCGGGCACAGGTTCGCCCAAATAAACAGTTAAATTCCAACAAGAAGTCTCCTGTCTTCGGCCACGTCACGACCCCGTGACAATACTCACCACCTCATCTTGTCCCCATCATCACCCTTCATTCCTCTTTCCTCCCCTTTTCCTTATCCCCAGTGTAGAGTAGCAGGCTAGAGCGAACTAGCTCAGGCCGACCTCTCTACCTTCTAATAAATTCTAACTCACTGAGTGTGCCACCCTGGCTGAGTACACATGCTGAACTACAGGCCGACAATTTGGTGACCGGAAGGAGTAATTCTGCTCCGTAAGTGTTCTTCCCCTCACTCTATAACACAACGCAACATATTGGTTCTACGCCCACCCACGAGCGGCGGCACATGTACTGTCGGCCACACGCTCCGACTTTCCTGTTTCAGTCCGTCAGTACTGTACTATCGGTATCAAATGAAACCCTTAAAGCGGAGCGCGTGTTTCAAGCATTAGAAACAGTATAGTGTTTGCCGTCCAGTCATCACCATTGACAGGCGTGCACATCCGGTTTGGCAGCACTGCGCGATCCCCTTATAAAGAGCGTTATCTCCGTTTCTGTCTCAGTTTTCGTATTATGACAATGGTGGCAATCGTGGGCGTATTTGGTTCAATCACTCACAATTCCTAGCTTTTACTTCAGCGTCGCAGTGAAATCAGTGTCTTGGCAAGATAAAACAAAAAGAGAAATATAATCGGCTGGCGGTTGATTTCAAAACGATCGTCGTATCTCGTTCGCCAGCGCTGCTTCGTTTGCACTTTCCTTTCAGAGAGTGACCGGTAAAGACTTCATTCTAACTGGAAATGCCGAGCGCTTCTTCGGAACAGAAACCGCTAATTGTTTCACTTTACCGGCACAAAGTGAAATAGCGTGATATTGCCAGCATTGTGAACCAAGTATTGTCTACTATAAATAGAATTTGCCAGGCATTCCGTGATTATGGGCTGCACGATGACAAACCGTGCTACAATACTCGCCTTCGGCTCTAGTCGTTTAACCTCTGTATTTTTTATTTTGTTCCTTTCAAACAGCTTTACTATACCTGGAACAAGAGCAGAAATACCGCACAATAGGGGGATCGCGCAGTGCTGCCACACCGGATGTGTGGGCCTGTCAGTGTGAATGGCTGGTGTACGGCACGCAATGCCATTGATAAGGCTTGTGCCATGTGCTCCGCTGTTCGCGTTTCGTTTGATGCCGATAGTACACCACCATGTAATAACACGGTGTTGATAAGAAGTCATCGTTCGGGCACTTGTGGGAAAGTAAACTGGGACTCGTTATCTCCGTTCTTGTTTCCACGGCTAAGACTGGTCGCTATCGCCGCTCCGCTAGAGCCCATGACCGTGCGATCCGCTCAGCATGGCTGCCGGAAGCAGAATGGGCCACGACTGCACGCAGAGCTGACGTCAACTATTTTTAGAAGACTGAAAGATGCAGTTACCCACGTGACCGACACTGTAGTAAATGCAGTACCTGTGGTAAAGCAGTATGAAAGCGTGAAGCCTTGCCGCACAAAATGCAAAAAGCCAGTTTTATGCTTAGAATTTGCGCTATCACATTTACATGACTATGATAATGATGTTTCTTTGCCACATAGCGTATTTCCACAATTTCCGGTAGACCACGAAGAAATGAGCCAGACAGCCGTTTCTATAGATATAATAGAGGTAAATTTATTATATGCAGAAAATGGAAAGTATACTGATGTTGTCGTCTTTGTGATGAATGGTAATGGCAGATGTGAACAATCGCAAAAGAATTATGAGTGGAACTATAGGGGTTTCGATTTTCTTCTTTATTTACGCAAGTCATACTTAACCAAATAAACGAACACATTCGTAGCCCTTAAACAGTAATTCAACTGCTTAACTACTTTTCTATGTTTGTTTCTCTATTCAGAGTTAGTGTTGGCGCTTTTAAACAGGAAAATGGCCGTACCGTCTTTCCCATTTTACCCACGGTATGAAACAAGCACAATTCGTATATAACCAAGACAGGTATGCATTTCGTGGTAAAAACACTGCTGCATGACCGATTCATGATCGCAAATGCTACATGACTTATTGGGAAGACAGCGCAAGCGACAAACCCAATGATGCATGGCACATAAAATCTGCATTGATAGAAACATCCCAAGCGCGCATGCTTTCGCAGGAACTGCGAGTTGGTCACCCTGGAGTCAGCAGAGTGGCGCAGTAGAAGCGTGCTGGCCCCATAGCCCAGAGGTCCGTGGATCAAAACTACGCTCTGCTAGAGTATTTTTTCTTTGAAATATGTTGCGCAATGTCTTCACATTTTGCTGATACGACGTATTCATTCAAGTTATAATGATTGTGAGGTGCCTGAAGAAGATACATGAAAGTTAGGCATACAGTCTTTTTAAACTAGTCCGTAAAATCACTTCAAAAGTAGCTTGCTTTTAAGAGCAAAATGCACATTCCAGTGTTGCAACCAGTAGCGTCCTGAGTCCTTAACTACGTAACACCATGTACATTTTTTGTCTATGTTGGAGTTAAAAATACATAACTGAAGACCTTCATACCACATCTGCGTAAATGATGAATAACAAAATAAGAAAAGTTCCTTTTCAAGGCACTGGTGAGACTCAAACTCACATCTCCGCTTTACTCCACAGGTGCTTTAACAAACTAAACCACCACGCCCGCTATTTGTGCTGCGTAAGAGGCCCACCGTGGAAACACAGACTTTCGAGGACGACCTCCTTCAGGCGCGTAATGTGAATGAAGAAACAGGGGTGGTAGCGCAGTTTGAAGCTTACAAGGCGCTCTTCGATTTATTTCTGCATGTTTTGTGCATTATCCACACATAGATGTGATTGCTCACAATCATTCTTTTCATTATCCACGAACAACGCATGACGGTCTATTGTTTTCCACAGCCGTGGCAGAAAAAAAGTTTACGAGGAGCCATTGTTCAAGTAGTGGAATATCCATGTCCATCACGCAGTCTACTTTGATGTTAACGGGGTATGGTAGAGTAGATTGTATATGTCAGTTTTAGTGTAATATCTTAGAAACGGCTGCAAATGTTCCCTTAAAATCTCAAGCGATAACAAAAAAATGCCGTCTAGTTATCAAGTGCAAACTTTTTCCTAATACCTGGGTTGCTTATTCCTATTAAGACTCGCTCCTAAATTTTAAAGCTGGGTTTAATTATTCTATGTACCTTTTCTCTGCAACTACAGAAAAAAATGTAATGACATTCAGCCCTGCTGTTGTAGAGGACTCATAGGTTACATCAGAATTGAAAAAAATGACCGTGTATCTGCATATTAATTTCGAAATGTCGTTGAAAGACCATAGTCTTGCGTGTGGAGAGAGTGAACAAAACATTTATTTGGTGCTCTGCGCAAGAAAATCGGTGAATGCTATTCTGAAGGCACTGCGTTAGAGTGCCTAGAGCGTGCAGCGGAGGCGAATGAACGCATAAAATTACGTCACACGTGAGACATGAGCGCCATCTGGCAGTTTTCTAGGAAAATGAAGTACGTGGCTTTAAGACGAGTGTGCGCGGTCGTCTCAGAGGTGATGAGGTGTAGAAAGCAAAGCGATGGGTAGGTGCCACAACCGTAGTGTTTTAGCAAAGCACTGGAAACACTTGCCTATTCGTGCAATCGTTGCATGGTCAGCGCAGCGTGATACGCGCTACGGTCCTTAAAATTAATTATGTATGCATTTTCTAGTGAAAGACGTTCATGCAGAATATATACGTGCTGTTATGGTGCCCCACACATGCGCAATAATTGCTTTTTAATTGACAATTGCACAAGTATGAACACTGAACCTTGAGCAACATTGGTGGGCGCTGCGGATGGGGTCGGCCATTTCAAGTACCAGATGCCGATAAGAGTGAACAGACAGACAGACAGACAGACAGACAGACAGACAGACAGACAGACAGACAGACAGACAGACAGACAGACAGACCGAAATGTTTCGTTGAAATTCCCCTAAGAAAGACTATCGTCTTTAAAGAAATATCATGCCTTCCTCATTCTACTCCTCCAACTTGCATAGCTCGCGCTGTCGCAATAAAGAGGCTATCTTGTTTACATGAGCTCGACCACGCTGCGGCACTGCATCACGATTAAGCTGCAGAATTGTTTTTGTCGGGGCGACTGTGGGCGCCGGGGCTTAGTTGGTTAAAGCGCCTGTCTTGTAAATAGGAGACCGTGAGTTCGGAATCTCATCGGTGCCTGTCACAAAGCACTCCTAACTCTTTTACTCTAGTTCTTTGAGCAGATACGAGGTAAGAGAATCTTCAGTTACATCCTTTTATAACTGCCACGTTGACCAAAAAAGCTACATAGTGTATATGTAATTAAGGAAGTGAGTCATTTACAGGCATCAGTACGCTACTGAGTGTCAGACGCATAAATTGGAGTGTGCATTTTATCATTCGTGGCTTCTAAAAGCCAAGAAGCTACTTTTGAAATGTTTTACGGCCTAGTTCAAAAAAATGGGAGATCCCCCACACTGTGGGAATCAGTGATATGCGGAGCGCGAATCAGGAAGGTTGAATTGTCACAGTAAAAGAGCACAACTTTACGAGGCGCACGTAAATTATGCCATACATGACATTCATTTCTTGATTACGTTTGCGTTGAGAATTTGGGCTCATCATCCAGGCAAAAAGCTGTTTGCGCCGCTTTTTGCTTGGGGAGTCCCGCAACAAATCTGTTGGAAATACAGTGGATTCTGATTGTGATTCTGATTCAAGCCACGTAATACCAAATTTGGTATATGTTAAGCTAGTGAAACGGCCATGAGCGCGCTTTGAACGTAGCAAGTATTCACGTTTTACGTGCAACGCATATCATGATTACCATGTGTGCACCACTCATATACCTTTATCATCCATTCACGTCATGTAATACCAATTTTGATGCATGTGAAGCTAGCGAAACGACCGCGAGTCCATCATGAGCCTGGCATGCAGTCACGTTCTTACTTGACACGCATGTCATGGTTTCCATCTGAGGGCCCATAACTTTTGCTCACCATGCAGCCATGTCACGCCAGTTTTGCGATAAGTGATGTAAACGAAACCACTGCAGAAGCAGTACGACCTTAACAGGCAAATCAGGACATTCATGACATACATGTGATGATTTTCATGTTATGACTAGTCACTAATGCTCGTCATACAGTCGAGGTATGCCACACCCGTTTTGGTATCAATACCATTATAGAAACGGCCAGGAGAGCTAAAAGTCATGGGCGGCTAGATAGATAATATAGATAGATAGATAGATAGATAGATAGATAGATAGATAGATAGATAGATAGATAGATAGATAGATAGACAGATAGATAGATACGGTCAAACTCGCCAAAGTTCGCTCAGAAATGCATCGCATGGGAAATGCTGTATGTCTAACTTTCTTACTTATATGTTCTTCGCGCAGCTCGCAACTAACTTCAATGAATACACAAAATGTGAAGAAATTGTGCAAAATATTCACAAGAAAACTTTTAAAAGAAGTAGCTAAACGTGGTTTTGATTCACAGACCTCTGGGTTATCGGTCCAACACGCTTCCACTGCGCCCCTCAGCTGACTCTGCGGCGGTCGACTCACGGTAATTGCAAAAGCATGCGCGGTTGGGGTAGTTCAATAATGCAGATTTCATGTCTGATTCTTGAGTTTGTCGCTTCTACTGTCTTCCCATCAAGTCATGTAGCAGTTGCGGCCTTGCATCGGTGATAAACAGCAGTTTTATCACGCAATCTATACCCGTCTCAATTTTATATGAATTTTTTTTATTTATTTATTACATACTGCAGTTCTATAAAGACCAAGCAGGAGGGCAGATGGGAAAGTTACATGTATCGCATGGTAGCGGTGAATACATATCAATTAGCATGTTTTGGTCATACACACGAACAGTATAGATAAATAAACAAATACACACATACATACATTTATACACGCATTTTCAGGTAAAAAAACGTTGCACAGTGCAAAACTCATTGTAAACTAGAAAGTTGCAACGATCACACTGTCTCTAGGTCAAGCAAATAAAACCATTGTACAGTAGAGCTCGTACATTCAAGGACCACCCTAAATTTTTCAACTTCAAAAAAAAAAAATCAGACAAATACGCACTTTTCCTAACAAACAATGAAAACCCACGACTAAAACATCCTCAACTGTTCGAGAGCTACACAAAAACTAGAAAAGCACCAGCAATCGGTCAGAAAACCTCTGAAACAAAGACGATAATTATTCTAGGGCAGCAAACACCTTCGCTGAAAAAGCGGCCGCAGTTCGCGCAGAGGAAACCGAACTCGGTAATGCATTCCAATCCGCAATTGTCCGCGGGAAGAAAGAGTATTGGAATAGATTTGTGCGAGCTTTGTAAGGAAGAAGATTGTGTGAGTGGTGATGTCTCGATGCACGAGGTAAGAACGGCTTGACACAAGGGTTTGCGTTAAGCTTCAGGTGGCCATGAAAAAGCGAAAACAAAAATTTTAGGCGGGCTAGTTTACGTCGCTGCTCTAAAGTTGAAATTCCATTTTGCACCATCAACGAAGATGGGGAATCAGTGGATCTGTACTTGTTGAAAATAAAACGCACTGCCCGGCGCTGCACCATTTCTAGCTTTTGCTTGTCTTTCTTAGAAAAGGGGTTCCAAACAATGTTGGCGTATTCAAGCTTAGGTAACACTAAGATCTTATAAGCCAACAGTTTTGCTTCTGTAGAGGCAGCTTTAAGTTTGTGCCTTATGAACCCAAGCCTGCGCATGGCAGCTGCGCAGGTATTTTCAATGTGCTTAGACCACGATAACGTATTGGTAATTCTCACCCCTAGATATTTGTATTCCGGGTTTTCTTTGACAGTCACTCCATCGATACAGTGATACAGTAAGAAAACTTAAGCGGCTCTCTTTTATTTGCGATTCGCAGTAGAACAGTATTGTCCGAGTTTGACTTCATGGACCACGACGTGCACCATTGGCCAACACGTGTCAAGCTGTCATTTAAGAATATTTGATCCTCAATACATGTAATTTTTCTAAAAATTATGCAATCATCTGCAAATAATCGTATTTGAACATCAGACGAGAAAAATTGAAGTTATATCATTTACATAAATTAAAAAGAGAATTGGGCCCAAGACGCTTCCCTGTGCAACACCCGATAAGACAGGTAATGCGCCTGACGAGCACCCAGAGATCTCCACATATTGAGTCCAATTGGAAAGGTAAGATTTAATCCAGTTAACAAGAAAATCGGGTATACCAATGTTTAGCAGTTTGCCTATAAGCTTACTATGAGGAACACGATCGAATGCTTTGCTGAAGTCGAGGAATACTAAGTCAATCTGGCTGGCCAAATCAAGGGCAGAGGCAATCTCGTGCACCGTAGCCATCAGCTGTGTGTGCGTCGATAGCCCTTTACGGAAACCGTGCTGAAATTCGGAAAGTAAGCCGTTACGTTCAAGAAAGTCTGTTATGTAGTGAACAACAATGTGCTCCATCAATTTACAGCATGTTGACGTTAAAGAGATTGGGCGGTAGTTTTCTATCCGTAATCGATCGCCCTTCTTGTGTGCGGCCAATATGCGAGCAACTAGCCAGTCATAAGGCAAAATGGCAGACGCTAAGGACAAACGAAAAATTTCAGTTAAAATGTGAGATATTGGTTCGTCGTATCTGCGCAAGAATGCCTTGGGTATGCCATCTGGTCCACTAGATGACTTGTCTCGCACACTTATCAACAGTGATAACACGCCGTTTTGACATATAAAATCATCAGGAGGGCAGGCTGTAGGAACCAAGGGATAACTGTCATCGTGCGGTGCGGAAAATACTGAATGGAAGTAGTCGTTTGCCTTGTCGGCCACTAAACGGGCATCGGTAATAAGAGAATTATTATGTTGGATTTGTTCTAGTTTATCACTTTTGGAGGCTAGATAACGCCAAAATTTTTCCGGGCTTTCTTTGATGAAGTTTGGCAGTGTTATTCCAAAATATTTGTCTCTAGAAGTCGCCAGAGCTGTGGAGAGCTCAGTCTGCAGCGTCCGTATCTGCTGAACACTTACGACCTGTTTTTTTCTTGCGCGTTTTAGTCTTTTTTTTTAGTGTATTACGTTCCGATCAATCCAGGGACTTTTGCGCCGTGACTTGATGCGGCGTAAGGGAACGTGCTTGTCAATACAGACCATCACAGTTATCTTGAATGTTTCCCAAAGCGTTCGTGGATCAGTATCAGAAATATTGTCAACAAGCTCCCACAGTCTGTCAAGTAAAGATTGATCATCAGCACGCGTAAAATCTTTGATTGTTTTAAGTACAGGCCTATTAGGTACACACTTATCAAAATCGCATGTAAGAAGTACTATTTTATGGTCCGATACTCCCGGCTCCAAACTTAATTCATACTCGGTAAATGCGTTGCTTAAGAAAACAAGGTCTATTATTGAGCCGCTGTCACCATGTTCATGCGTGATGGTGCGTACTACTTGTTGTAAATTGCATGCTAGCATTATATCCACCAATGGGCAATCGAGCAAATCAGTAACATTTTTCCGAGACCAGTCGATTAACGGTAAATTAAAGTCACCTGCCATTATAATTTTTTTATGAACCAGGGAAGACATTAACCTGTACAGAGAAGATAAGTACTGAGATGGCGATGAGGGCGAACGATACGCAGCGCACACTGTAAGAATGTGGCCCCAGCAGTTGACTTTTAGAAATAAACTTTCATGTTCATCAATTTGGGGCAACAATGTAGACGAAAACGTGCTCTTCAATATTATCGCTACGCCACCACCGCGGGAAACGCGATCGCGGCGAAATATCTGGTGCGAGGGACCGATTAGCACATCATCCGTGATCCGCTCGTGAAGCCAAGTTTCTGTTATGATTGCTACATGCGGGTCATATTTCAGAAGCAGATCTTCCAGTTTATCAATTTTATTTACAACACTGCGGAAATTTGCATTTGCATTTAGGACACGCAGCTGCCTCGAGTCACGCTGATGTATCTGTCAATTGGTTTTCCGTGACCTAGGAGCATTAATGATAACACGGCAGTTCTTGGAATCATCCCACGCATAAAGGGTCCCATCAAGTTTCAGCTTATCATGAATAAGATATGCTTCCTTGCCGTTAGCTTTATCATCCTTTGCTGTTTTCCACAAAAGCTCACGCTTGCGCAGCGTAGCTCTGCTAAAATCGTTTTGCACAAATATGTCTGTGCCTTTCAAGTTCTGAAAGTAATCAATAACTGGCCTTTTAGTGGCACTAGGCCTTCCAATGCGATGGATTCTAGTGACAGAGCTGCACTTCTGTTTAAGCTTCCGTTCGAAAATGCCGTCTATAACCTTTCTTCTTAAGCTTTCATCGTTTTCTTCGCTGTCCTCTTCAACGCCAAAAGTTTGTCGAGATCGTTCCATCGAGTGTCGAAATTTGCAACAGTATTTTCAGTGATTGTTAGTCGTTCTCGAACATCAGTAAGTTCCTTTAAGATGGTTTCCTGGCCACTCTCAATTTTCGCGAACATTTCCTCAAGGGTAGGACCTGGGTTCTCTTCCACGTCCCCACAAAGAAGAAGCACACATATACGCAAGCAGTTTTGAACATACAAGACACAGAACCGTGGGCACGGCAAAATAATCAGCATTGGATCATCGCAGTGAAGTGTCGACACGGTTTCACTAACCTGTGTGGTGAACAAAAATTTCTGGATGAGCGACATGATTCCCGCTGCCTCGCCGTGCCCACTGGTGAACTGCAGCCACGGTTGATCCTTTATAGGTTGGACCGATGACGTCACAGTAGCAGGAAGACCCCAGTGCGGAAGACTGAGGCTGCGCAGCTGGGGTTGTTGGGGCAGCAGCAATGGTTGATAGCCGATGTCTTCGATGTGGTAATCTTCTCGACACGTTGAGCCCGTGCACGCGCCTACCTGAGTTGCGCAGGCGTATTCATCCGCTCCAAATACCGGTTTGGCGCCGATACTTGCGACGAAAAGGCAGACCTGTGTGGTGAATAAAAATTTCTGGATGAGCGACATGGTTCCCGCTCCCTCGCCACGCCAACTCGTTTGTTTCGCACCGAGTGTAAAAAGGGGAACATGGTACAGTCAAATTCCTGTTAAGTACGGCTAAAACTCACTCTGAATAGAAAAAGAAACAGAGCAGAGTAGTCTCTGCAGTTGAATTACTGTTTAAGGAGCATGCGTGTGTTAGATTATTTTATTCGGTGAGGTTGTGTAAAAACAAATAAAATCAAAAGCCCTAGAGTTTACGTCATAATTCTTCAGCAGATGTGGACATCTTTCAAATTATTTTTGACAAAGACGACGACATCATGATAGGTTTAATTTTCTGAAGATGATATATTTATTTTATTCTATCTATAGATATGGCTATCTTACTCATTCCTTCGTGGTCTATCGAAAATTGTGGAAATATGCAATGCGGTGAAGAAGCATCATTATCATAGTCATGTCAATGTGAAATCGCAAATTCTCAGCTTGAGACTTACTTCTTGCATTTGGTGCCCCAAAGTTTCCAAGCTTTTGTACTACCCTTCCCCAGGTACTGCATTTGATACAGTGTCAGTGACGTTGATAACTGCATCTCTGTACGTTTATAACCCTTCACGTGAAAGCTTGCTTGGCGTTTTTGAGAATAAACTAGCACTTGCTCTTAGTTGTCCGACGCTCATTCATTGCGATTAATTGTTCAATACCACCATGGTTACAACACACAGAACTGAGAGAAATAGACGCTGTACATTTTTATAAACGGGTTTTCAATATATGACGAGAAGGAAGGGGAAGGGGCGAAGCTATCTTTCTCCCCGGCGCCGCTTCTGTAATTGACGAGTTGCATAAATGCCTACAACAGTGGCAAAGCCCCGAAGTGTTCAAGCAACGCTGGGCTAAGCTGCCGTTGTGCATGAAAACAAATTTTAAGAAACACGCAAGAACACACCGATCGTGCGAGCGAAAAGAAATATTAATGGCAGATAGACATTTCATTTCCATGTCAGGATTTCGTGTATTTCAGGATTTTCTGTGACCCAGGTGCTAGGCATGCCAGCCAATTGCACTGAAACTGCTCAGGAACAATGGGGAACATTGGCTGTTTCTTGAACATATGTACAAATGGCGCTGTAGAAACTCTTTTCTTGAAAACGTGTATTGATTGCAAAGGAAGTAAGGAAATGGCCACTGTAACAAGGTCGTCACGCGTATTCGGGAAGCAGTCTTCTCAAAATAGACAACTGTTCGTAGCGTGCAGTCGTGAAAGACGAAGACGACGTTCTGAGCGGACGCGTTTTTCATGTTCTTTCATGTGGGTCGAGACCAGCGAATCCGACTGGCTATTCGGTTCGCTGCCTGAGCTCCTGTTCCTGGTTCCTGTTCCTGTTCGCGTTGATCCTGTTCTGCGCTGCTGCTCACGGGTTGGAACGGCTTGAACGACGGGCGGCGGGATTGCACTTGAGTTTAACGTTTTCTTCTTTGTTGTTTTAGTGATTTTTCGGCAGTTGTTTGTGGTTTGTGCCATATGATTTTCTGAGTTCAAGCGACTCAGGCTATCTAGATGTCGGTTTCTTCGCCTGGCCAAGGGCCTTCTCCTTGGCTAGCATCTATACCGGTCAAGGATTGGCCAATTGATTCTTTTCTTTGCAGTGGGGTTATTAACGTCCCCGTGGCTTTGGTACCGACCAATGGAGGTACGATACCTATGAAGAACCCGAAGATGATTCAAATGGAGCTTCGGAAAGCCACAACACACTTTCAAAAGATCACTGAGGTCCGGCATTTCGGTCGTGGTGGTATTTTGTGCTGCTCTGCCGATCAGGAGTGCGTCCGAGAGCTTCTCAACTGTTCCGAATTTGCAGCACAGCCGGTGAGCCCGTTTATTCCAGCGCATCTGGCATGTTCGAAAGGCATAGTCCGTGGTGTAGATACGAGCCTGACCCCTGCAGAAATTCTTGAGTTATTTTCAGTAGCAGGTGCAGTGTCAGTATACAGGTGCACGCGTCTGGTTGACAATAAAAAATCACCTACCGAATCGGTCATAGTAACCTTTGCGGGAACTATAAGACCATCTGAAATTAAAGCTTGGCCTCTTATCTATAAGGTAGAGCCTCTATCCCCTAGGCCACTGCAGTGCTTGAATTGTTGGAGATATGGCCACAGCGTGAAAGGGTGCAGATCAACTGCCAGATGTCGACTATGCGGAGAAAATCACGACAGCCGTAAGTGCAACTCGACGGAAGAGAAGTGCTGTTTATGTCATGAGGCGCATCCTGCAGACTCTTCAGATTGTGAGGCGAAAGAACGAGAAGTTAAGCTGTTGGAAATTGTGGAACGCAGGCGTTGCTCCCGGAGGGAAGCTGTGACTGAATTACAAGAACGCTCGAAAGGTTACGCAAGCGTAACAGCACGACACACCACTGCTATGGATGCATCGTTAGCAAAATATATAGCAGAGGCTGTAGAGAAGGCAACGGAAAAGGCGATGGAGCGTCTTGCCAGCAGTATTATTGGAGTCGTGGCTGAATTGTTAACATCTCAGTTGACCCAAATCATTGCTTCAGTGTCTATGAAAAATCAGACTTCACAGGATTTGGAGGTTTCAAATTGTGCCGGGACCGAAAGTCCGATAGCTCCTACACGATGCTCATCTCCTAAAGCAGGACCCTCCAATAAGATACTGCGGACAGATCTAGAAACCGTATCAGATGACACTGATGAATTCACAGATATGGATGCGGAATCTCATAATTTCTTGAAGCGCGCCAGATCTCCCCTATCGAAAAAGTCTTCACAGAAATCAAAATCTAAAAAGTTCCTGTCAAAGAAAGACGTTTTGGAGAACCTCTCCAAAAAAGACTTTTTGAAGAAAGATTTTTTGGATCAAGCAGTCTCTGCGGCGGGTTTATAGAATCAAAATAGGCTCCTTAAAAGTATTACAGTGGAATTGTCGATCACTAGGGTCGGCTACCACAGATTTATTGTGTATTTCTTCGCAAATTTCCCCAGATATTATTACTTTACAAGAAACTTGGCTTACAAACGGACAAAAATTTTACCTAAAAAATTATCGCTTATTTCGTTTAGACAGACCTAGCAGAGGTGGTGGACTTGCCATTTTTATATCAACTAAATTTAGTCATAGAGCGAAGATTAACTACCTGTGCATGGATTCTAACTATAAAATTATGGTATTAGACATCACTCTGCCAGGCTGTTCCCCTTTTTCTTTTGTTAACGCATACTTTCCGGTAGGAGTACAGGACACAAGATGCTTAGATGCAATGTTAGCTTCCTGCAGGAAGGATGTAATATTAACTGGTGACTTTAATTCACACCACGTGTCTTGGGGTTTCAAGACTGATGTAAATGGAAGACGCTTGTGGGAATGGACTGTTGATAATAACTTATCTTGTGCAAATTTCCCCACTGTTACGTTTATTAGGAGACAATCAAAGTCGGCGATAGATCTGACCTTTTGCAGCTCCTCACTAAACATTTCGTCGTGGAAAACATTAGATTGCGCAACAAACAGTGACCACCTTCCTATTAGCTTTGATATTAACTTTCCCGGAATATTTTTAACTGGTAAAATTGGCTCGTTTGTAAATTATGAGCGCTTACAAAAAGACTTGAAGCCCACTTTGGTTCTTCGCAAGGACATGCAGGAAGACATTCGGGCTATGAGTCTGTGTGCGGTACTGAAAAGAGCAATAAAAAAGTCAACTTTTTCAATAACTTCAGGCACAGGCGGGTCGTTTAGCCCATGGTGGAACGCTGATTGTACAAGGGGGTATAGAAAACGAAAAGCGGCGTGGAAGCAACTTATCCACAACCAATGCCCAAAAAACTGGTGTGACTATAAATACGTGGCAGCAGATTTTAAACGCACAGTACGCAAAGCAAAAGATGACTATGACACTAACAAATTTAGCTATCTTTCAAAACCATACAACAGAAAGGCGCTTTTTAGATTTTTGCGTTCCAGAAAAATGATACCACCATCAGACAATACTGATTCTTCAATTCTATCGCCTAGCGAACTCACTGAAATCTTAGAAAATGTTGCTAAAGGATTAGAAGAAAGATTCAGATCAACAATGCCAAGACACATAGTAAAGCCAATTGCAGGGGAGGAGTTCAACGAGGTGACATTAGCGGAACTAGCGGGTGTAGTGAGGCACTTACCTCCTACAGCACCTGGACCAGATGGAGTAACTTCAGCAATGATAAAAGTACTATATTACATTTCCCCACATGAACTCTGTAATATGGTTAATTACTCTTTGAAAACTTCTTGGATACCGGCGGATTGGAAACTTTCCAAAATAATTCCGATACTTAAAAAACAGGGGCTTGGGTATACACTTGACAATGTGAGGCCAATTTCTCTTACATCTAATTTGGTTAAACTAACTGAAAGAGTTTTGAATGCACGTGTGATAAAATACATCGAGGAGAAATCAATATTGAACCCCAGTCAAATTGGTTTTAAATCGGGATGCTCCATATGGTGTGCGCACGCGGATTTGGAGAGTCGTATACAGTTGGCTAGGCGTAGAAGAGAGTATTGTGCATTAGTTACTCTGGATTTGGCCAAGGCGTATCACAAAGTGGAGCATAAAATACTAATAGAGCAGATGGAAAGGTCACATTTACCAAAATACATGACATCATGGGTAGCAGAGTTTTTAAGGGAGAGAGAGTTTTATTGCTTTCAAAGGGGTTGTTTTTCTAACAGATATCGACAATACCGTGGCGTACCACAAGGTGCAGTGCTCTCACCGGTGTTGTTTAACATCTTCCTCAGTTCGATTCCAACACATAGCGATATTCATTTATATCTTTACGCAGATGACATTGCTTGCTTTGCGACAAACAGTGATCTGCAATTACTTTATCAGACATTACAGAATTACCTAAACATGATAGAGGAATGGCTTCAAAAAATTGGAATGTCTCTAAATGTAAACAAAAGCGCGCTTCTAGCGTTCTCGTTCAGGGATCCTGTTAACATCTCCTTGATGTATGGCACAGAGCAGATTCCCCAGGTGGATTCACTTAAATACTTAGGCATCATATATAACAGCTCGTTAAATTGGAAAAGCCACATCGATCACATTGCGTCCAAAGCAACACGAGCCATGGGGTGGTTACGCAAGCTCAGCAACATAAAAAGGGGGTTGCGAAGAAATACATTGGTAATGGTCTATAAAATGTACATTCGTCCTATCATGGAATTCGGCTGCGTCTTATTTTCGGGCAGTGCGACATATAAAATGAGACCGCTAATACTATTAGAAAGGGAGGCCTTACGACTGTGCCTTGGACTGCCCAAGTTTGTTGCTAACAACGTGCTATACATGGAAGCGCGTCTACCGTCATTGTTAAATAGATTCAAAATGCTTACTATCCAAACATTTTTAAAACTATACGCTGTGCCCCAGAGAGCATCCTTTTATGCTTTTATTAAAGAACCAAGTTTATTTTTTGAAACTTGGTGGTCACGATTCCACTGCCCACAGATCTTGTTCGTTCAAGCGCTGCTAGAACCACTGAACGTCAAAATAAAACATATTTTCACATCAAGAGACGTTAACTTAGATCTTATGATAGAATTTGAGAATATTTATCCCTCTAACGCAAAGCAAATGCCATTTCAATATTTAAATGATCGGCTGCAGGATTACTTGGCGCATTTGAACTTGAACAACATAATTGCGACCGATGCATCCGTATCAAATGAAAAGGCTGGGGCAGGTATCTTCTCACGTTCCCTTGACTGGTCCTTTTCGGTTAGACTCCCAGATTACACACCAATATTCATGGCAGAATTATTTGCTATTGTACTGGCACTACGGAAACTTCCTTTGGGCGAATCGGAAGCAGTCGTAATTACAGATTCCTTTCAGTATGTGCTGCTCTGTCTTCAGGAGCGAACTTAACACTTATGCACATGTTTCGACAACTCATACCGACAAACTTGAAAAAACTGCAGCTCTTATGGGTACCAGGTCATCGTGGCATATATCTCAATGAGATGGCGGATGCACCAGCCACAGTATCTCTTAGCGGTCCCATTATCCCGATTTTGCCTGATACGGCTTACGCGACAGCAATAAGGTTTAGAAACCTCTGTTTGCGTGAATACGACTGCTACTCATTGGATAAATATCGAGATTTCGCACATCTAAGATGCCGCTGGAATAGACAGTGGTGTGCAACACGGCACTTGGAAGTTACTTTTACAAGATTGCGTTGCAGAATTCCTCAACTGAATTATTATTTGCACAAAGTTGGTCTAAAGGCGTCACCTTTATGTCAGGCTTGCCAAAAAATGGAAACGATAGATCACTTCTTTTTGTTCTGTCGCCGGTATTCTCATCAGCGGAAAAGATACCTGGTAGCTCCACTTGAAAAATTGGGATTAGAATTAAATGTGGCGGTAATTTTGTCGTTTAGCAGCATTAAATTCGGTTATAGCCACAGGGACGTCTGCTCTGCGGTATTTGAATACATAATTGAAACAAAGCGATTGCCATGTTAATCTGCCTATATATGTATATATATATATATGTGTGTGTATGTGTATGTATGTATATATATATATATATGTATGTATATATAAATATATATATATATATATAAATATATATATATATGTGTGTATATGTGTATGTATGTGTATGTATATATATATATATATATATATATATATATATATATATATATATATATATAGACCCACCATTACCTCTGTCTCAAATCGCATCTGATGGCCTGCATCGCTCCCTGCTCAGATATACTCCTTTTTCGATTTTCGGCTTTCCTTTCTATATTTTTTTAGCCCAAAATTACGTTTTCTTTGAAAAACCATTAGCCTTTTAGCTAAAATCCTGCCGCCCGGTTCTTGGCCGATCCCCCTTTGTGGGTGTGCGCCAGAGTGTCAAGGATCATCATCATCATCATCATCATCATGTTCTCCGCTTCGAAGGATTTGTCGGCCATGGGCCGAGGTGCTGCTCAGGCTTCAGCCAGCGGCAATGAATACCGTGTTGTACTTCCTCGCCTTCCCACCGGTAAGCTTGTTTTGGACTCTGTTTTTCTACATGCGGACTTAGCTGGTCGCCCCTACCGGTTCAAGATTTTAGAGATGCTCTTCGGGACATCATTGACTTGAAGGAAATAAGCTCCATAGGTCAATTTCAAATGTCTCATGTTTAGATGGTCACATGCAAGTCAACGCTGACGAAAACAACGTTGGTCACAAGAGGCGAATTTTTCGTCAAAAGTCGTCGATGCCTCGTTATAGACCCGGAGTCCACGGAAGTGAAGCTGAAGGTTATGTGGCTTCCTGAGCGCTTGGAGGACGCCTATGTGTGCGAGGCACTGCAAGCTTTTGGGAAGGTCAAGACAATATCACAAGAAAGTTGGAAAGTAGCGGACATGGAACAAATGCGGACGCTAAATAAGGATGTTGTTTTGTCTCTTGCTGATGGAGTTCGCATTGCGGATATTCCTCATATTCTCTTTGTCTGCGGAGTGCAAAGCCTCGTCCTGATACCTGGCCGCCCACCACTTTGCCTTCGGTGCAGTAAGGTTGGACACATCCGTCGAAACTGCAGGACCCCTCGCTGTGACAACTGTCGACGCTTCGGTCATTCGGCCGAAGATTGTGTTATGACATACGCCAACAAGCTGCGACAGCACACAAAACAGCCAGATGATAACCTACAAGAGCATATTATGGATGCCACCGAGGTTCTGGACGCAACGGGAGACACTCCGTCAATGTCATATGCTGCAGGCTCTACCACAAGGAATCCAGAAGAGGAAAGAAAATCACTCGCTGTTGACACAGTTGAAACTTCTGCGGGCAAAGAGTCAAGTGAATCATGCAAGGAGCATACTCAAAACGACTCCACACAACCCATAGCACAAGTGGAAGTTCCTAGGAAGAGTGCTGTTGCACTGACCCATAAAGAATCCGAAGAACCACCAGTACAAGATAGAGACTCTAGGCTGGATGCCGCAGAAAGTTCAGCACCTGCTTGCGCTGCAGCTCCGCAGCAGCTTTTTCATCATGGTGCAGTGTCGGAAGATGATATGCAGATCTCTACAGATACACCAATACTGAAACGTCGCGCATCCTCCAGCTCGGATTCAAGCAAAGGGAGTGACCCAACGTCAGTGACTAGGGAGTCACGCCGTCGCCGAAAGTCCATGCCAAAGGGGAAGTGTCACCGATCCGGATCTAGGAGGCCTGCTGGGTGCTCACGGGAAGCCTCAGCGCCAACTCTTGGGACTGATCAAGAGGGACAATAAGCGAATTAGAAGGTTGTCACCATGACGCAGTCTGAGCGACTCATATTTGCCACCTTGAACGTACGCGGTCTTAGGTCTTCACAGAAACAAGCACAGCTCCGTAAACTTCTCAATCGGAAGCGTCTCGACTTTGTCGCCATCCAAGAGACAAAGATTGAGAGCGAGGAAGAGACCGAGAAGGCCCTGCGACCTTTTCTGTCTCAGTTTAATGTGTGTGTCTCACATGCTAAAGGTTTATCTGCAGGCTGTTGGTTGTTTCTGAGAAAAAGCCTACCCTGTTCAGCATTCTGCACTAGTGTTGATGAAGAGGGCAGGTATATATGCTGTGATGTTTTGTTGCAAAGAGTGCCATGGAGAATTATCAATCTATATGCGTTTAATGATGTTCCGAAACGACTTGAGTTATTTGAAAAAGTGCGTAATTTAATTGACGTCGACAGATGCACGGACTTATGGGAGATTTCAACTGCGTATGTGAAGCTATTGATCGTTATAATTCGTCTGGAAAAAGAGACAGGAGTTGTGAGCTTTTATCCGGTATTGTAGATAATGCAGGACTAATTGACATCGGGGTCTCGAATCGGGCAACAGCATATACAAGAGAAGAAGGCAGCTCCCATGCTCGCCTTGATCGGATTTACGTGTCCTCATCACTCCTATCTCGTAAAATATCCTGCAGCCCCGAAGCTGTATCATTCTCAGACCATTGTATTGTCATAGCGCAAATTGGTGAAAATCGTCACAAACAATTCCGTCCTCAGTGGGCCCTTTGAAAAATGAATGCGAAGCTCCTCTGTGATCAGGAATTTATGAATCGCGTCCAGATGGCATTGAGGCAATCTTTTTCGATTGGTTTTCATATCTTCGCTGCTTGGAAGCTTTTTAAACAAGAAGTTCGTGCTATAGCTTGAGAAATTGGGGCTGTTAAGTCTTTCTATAGAAAGAATGATGAAAAGATACTTTTTAAAAGTCTTTGCAATCTTTATGAGATGGAATGCGAAGTGCCGGAAAAGTACATCAAAAATATTGAGAATATTAAGTGCTAACTACAGAGATATGATGCTGCTCGCTACCAAGGGGCACGTATTAGATCTCGGAACCAGCGCACTTTAAATTCTGAGCAACCGACGCGCCAAGCTTTACTTGATGAGCAACGCCATGCGATTTCTAAAGTTATTCCAGACTTGTACTCTAACGATGTGCTCATAAAAGATAACGGAGACATTACTTTGGCGTTCGAAACGTACTAAAACAGCTTATTTAGCTCTTACTCTGATGATCTTGATGCTCACCTCAAGGTTAGTTTTGTTTCTCTTGTGAACCCCTTGAAGGACAATGATTGTGCAGTCATTAATGGGCCCATTACTATACAGGAAATCGAGCAAGCAATCGACAACTTGCCTTTATTGAAAACACCGGGGCCTCATGGCATCTCAGGCGAATTTTACAAAGCTTTCAAGAAAACGCTTGCTCCTATATTGCTGAATATTTTTCAGATGAGTTATGACATGGATACACTCCCACAATCTTTTTGCAAAAGTCACACTGTGTTAATACCGAAAACAACTGACAAGGAAAAACTTCGCTTCGTCGAGGGCTACAGACCAATATCGCTGTCAAATGTGGACTACAAAATTTTTGCAAAAGTATTAGCAAATAGGTTGCAATTTGCTATTACGATCCTCATTGGGTCTCATCAGACATGTGGGATTAGAGGTCGATCCATACAAACCAATATACATGTCGCTCGAACAGTGCTTCAATACTGTCATGGTTCTCAAAAACATCTTGCAATGCTACAGGTAGACCTTGCAAAAGCTTTTGATCGTGTTCGTCATTCCTTCCTTTTTCTCTTCTCGAACAAGCTAATGTTGGCAAAGTTGTTCCTAAAGGCGTTAAATTATGCTATAATGAATGCTCAACTTGTCTGATAGTTAATGGTCAACTCTCTAAGCCAGTTTCTATTCGCTCTTCTGTAAAACAGGGATGCCCGATGTCACCTCTTTTATTTGAACTTTATCTAGAACCACTGTGCTTAAGCATAATACAGTCGAGTTGCATTCGTGGCTTTAGAATATTAGGCAGTGAGGTTAAAGTATTGGCTTATGCAGACGATGTCGCATTCTTTTGCACAGATAAACCAAGAATCGAAAATGTGGTATATACAATTGAAAAGTTTGGCGTAGTATCAGGAGCTCGTTTAAATGCCTCTAAAAGTTTAGGACTGTGATTTGACTTGTGGGGTAGCACACCGAACCACTTTGCAGGGACTAATTGGACAAGAACTCGTCCAACATACCTCGGTGTACCATTGCATGCATATAGATTCAGTGCGCATTGCTGGAAGGAACGCGTCCCTAAGCTTGAACGACAGGCCCAGACATTTGTGCCCTATCGACTTTCGATATTTGGGAGAGCTGAAGCTTGCAATGCTTTCTTAGCAACAAAACTTTACTATGTATTGCAACTTATTCATTGCGAAAGATTCTATATACAACGCTTTCATCGAATTTTCGCTACTTTCATATGGTCTTCGACTTTTGAGCCCATGCGTCGTGATAATATATTCAAGCCAGTTAGTGAGGGTGGGTTAGGACTAAAACACCTTGATCTATGACAAATAGTGTCCCGATTCTTCTTTTTTTGAGAGAATTCCCATCCTGTAATCTGTTCCTTCTTGCAGGTTACACTTGTTGATTGCTTACCAGATTTAATTGTTTCATCGAACTTTTCCGAACGCCCATGCTTGTGGGGATTCATGCAGGAGGTTTACCTCGCAGTTCAGTTCCTTAAAGCTCGCTTCTCTGTAGAATACCTGTACACAGTATCGCGCAAGGTGCTGTATAAGGACCTACTGAGTACACTCTTCCCACCTCCATTATACCGTTCACTCTACGCCAATCTTCCAGGTCACGATGTGTTGAAGCGAGTGCGCAAAATGTACATTCCACCGAATTCAAAAACATTCTTCTATAAACTCCACTCTGAAACATTGGCGGTAAACACATGGTTAGAAAGAAAAAGTATTTTCATTACGTCTGTTAACTGCCGTCTATGTGATGTGCCGGAAACGATTGAACATTGCTTTGTTAGCTGCAAAGATGCCATACTGTTTTGGGATGTCCTTCAGCGAGCACTGAAAAAACGTTTCGTCATTAATTCTCACACAATAAGTTATCTTCTGCCAGCAGCGCTTGATGAAGTACCATATGATATGTTTTTCCTCATGGGTATGCACAGCTTGTGGAAGACACGAATGCAAGACCGCAATGTAGAGCCCGCCACCTCTTCAAGCGCACACTTCATTCCAATGGCTATCCACCTGAAAAACATATACGACGAGCTAGACTTTAGACCGGACTGGTACTCCGTCTTAGAGAACTGTTTGACCTCACCCCTTTTTTGTTTGTATAACACAATGTGAAGAACTCTACATGTGAAGAACTCGCGCTGTGTTAGGCGTCTAGTGTTTATGAGTAACACTTGAACGCTTACTCTCGCGATTTGATTGTACTTTTTTTTCGCTTGATTTTGTCATGATTGCCCAAGTACTTTAATAAATACCATGGTAAAAAAAATGCAGTCGGGGCCGAGTGGTTAAGGCGATGGACTAGAAATCTATTGGGGTCTCCCCGCACAGGTTCGAATCCTGTCGGCTGCGCAGATTTTTTTCTTGGGGTGAAAAAAATTGTGGAACTGTAAGGCTTGCTCGGAGGCTGATTATAAACGCGGCTAATTACAGCGCGTTATGCAGGGCTGAAATAAAGTTTTTTTCATTCCATTCAATTAAGCTAGTAGCATTATACACCTAAGTTTTGCATTTTGTGCAGTTCTCGTAAATTGCGATAGCGCGCATACCCTTTTGGACGATGGGAATGCATACAGGTCATGTGGCTCGACAAAGACGTCATCTCTGAAATAGCAGTAGCTTTATTAAATGTTTGAATATGAGCGATGTCTTATTGTCACACCGTATCTATAAAAAAGTATGTGTTGTCTAAAAAAAGACCTACGATAAGAGGGTGCTGTTATGCTACAATATAATAGCTTAATTACTAAGCTTGGAATATTCTGTAAAGGTGATGAGGCGCTTTAACTTTCTTATCAATTATTTATGAACTCATTCAACATTCAGTTCTTTAACCCAACGTGTTGCAAACACATGGCCGTCACAGCAGCTCCATCTGTGTGTAAATAATGGAGAGGGACCCCATATTAGAAGTACATATTAGAAGTACATACAGTTAGCAGAGCGTGGTTTAGATCTACGAACTTCAGGGTTATGGGCCCAGCACGCTTCCACTGCGCCACTCTGCTGCACTCTAGTTACGTGAGAAAATGTGCAGTAAGAAACTGCGCACTTATCCAAAAGAAAATAAAATTAGCAGAGCGTGGTTTCGATCCACGGACACCTGGGTTATTGCCCCAGCACGCTTCCACTGCACCACTCTGCTGCATTCTAGTCATGTGAAAAATGTGCAGTAAGAAAGTGCGCACTAATGCAAAAAGAATATAAAATTAGCAGAGCGTGCTTTCGATCCACGGACCTCTGGGTGATGGGCCAAGAACGCTTACACTGCGCCCCTCTGCTGCACTCTAGTTACGTGAAAAAATGGGCAGTAAGAAAGTGCACACTATTGCAAATGAAAATAAAGTTAGCAGGGCGTGGTTCTGATCCACGAACCTCTGGGTTATGACCCAGCACGCTTCCACTGTGCCACTCTGCTGCACTCTAATTACGTGGAAAAATGTGCAGTAAGAAAGTACGCACTAATGCAAAAGAATAATAAATTAGCAGAGCGTGGTTTCGATCCACGGACCTCTGGGTTATGGGCCCAGCACGCTTCCACTGCGCCACTCTGCTGCACTCTAGTTACGTGAGAAAATGTGCAGTAAGAAACTGCGCACTTATGCAAAAGAAAATAAAATTAGCAGAGCGTAGTTTCGATCCACGGACAACTGGGTTATGGGCCTAGCACGCTTCCACTGCGCCCTTCTGCTGTATTCTAGTTCGGTGAGAAAATGTGCAGTAAGAAAATGCGCACTTATGCAAAAGAAAATAAAATTAGCAGAGCATTGTTTCATTCCACGGACACCTGGGTTATGGGCCCAGCACGCTTTCACTGCGCCACTCTGCTGCATTCTATTTACGTGGGAAAATGTGCATTAAGAAAGTGCGCACTAATGCAAAAGAATAATAATTTAGCAGAGCCTGGTATCTATCCACGGACGTCTGGGTTATGGGCCCAGCACGCTTCCACTGCGCCACCTTGCTGCACTCTGGTTATGTGAGAAAATGTGCAGTTAGAAACTGCACACTAATGCTCAAGGATATAAAATTAGCAGAGTGTGGTTTAGAGCAATGGACCTCTGGATTATAGGCCCAGCACGCTTCCACTGCAACACTCTGCGGCTCTCTAATTACGTGAGAAATTTCGCAGTAAGAAACTGCGCACTTATCCAAAAGAAAATAAAACTAGCAGAGCGTGGTTTCGATCCACGTACACCTGGGTTATGGCACGAGCACGCTTCCACTGCGCCACTCTACTCCATTCTAGTCATGTGGGAAATTTGCAGTAAGAGAGTGCGCACTAATGCAAAAAGAATATCAAATTTGCAGAGCGTGGTTTCGATCCACGGACCTCTGGAATATGGGCCCAGCACGCTTCCACTGCGCCACTCTGCGGCACTCTAGTTACGTGAGAAAATGTGCAGTAAGAAACTGCACACAATGCAAATAAAATAAAATTAGCAGAGCGTGGTTTCCATTCAAGAAACTCTGGGTTACGGGTTCAGCACGCTTCCACTGCGCCAATCTGCTGCACTATAGTTATGTGAGAAAATGCGCAGTAAGAAAGTGCGCACTAATGCAAAAGAATATCAAATTAGCAGGGCGTGGTTGCGATCCACGGACTTCTGGGTTATGGGTCAAGCACGCCTCAACTGCGCCACTCTGCTGCACTCTAGTTACGTGAGAAAACGTGCAGTAGGAAAGTGCGCACTACTGCAAAAGAAAATAAAGCTGTAGGAGCGTGCTTTCGATCCACGGACCTCTGGGTTACGGCCCCAGCACGCTTCCACTGCGCCACTCTACTCCATTCTAGTCATGTGGGAAATTTGCAGTAAGAAAGTGCGCACTAATGCAAAAAGAATATCAAATTAACAGAGCGTGATTACCAGCGCGTAGTTTCGATCGACGGACAACTGGGTCAAGGGCCCAGCACGCTTCCACTGCGCCACTCTGCGTAACTCTAGTTACGTGAGAAAATGTGCAGTAAGAAACTGCGCACTAATGCAAAAATCATGCTATTAGCAGAGCGTGGTTTTGATCTACGGACCTCTGTGTGATGGGCCAAGCACGCTTACACTGTGCCCCTCTGCTGCATTCTAGGTACATAAAAAATGGGCAGTAAGAAAGTGCACACTATCGCAAATAAAATAAAGTTAACAGGGCGTGGTTTCGATCCACGAACCTCTTGGTTAAGACCCAGCCCGCTTCCACTGCGCCACTCTGCTGCACTCTAGTTACGTGATAAAATGTGCAGTAAGCAACTGCGCACTTATGCAAAAGAAAATAAAATTAGCAGAGCGTAGTTTTGATCCACGGACAACTGGGTTATGGGCCCAGCACGCTTTCACTGCGCCACTCTACTGCATTTGAGTTACGTGGGAAAATGTGCAGTCAGAAAGTGCGCGCCGAAGCAAAAAAATTATAAAATTAGCGGAGCGTGGTTTCGATCCACGGACCTCTGGGTTATGGGCCAAGCACGCTTCCACTGCGCCACTCTGCTGCACTCTAGTTACCTGAGAAAATGTGCAGTAAGAAACTGCGTACTAATGCAAAAACATTGTACAAATCGCAGAGCGTGGTTTCGATCCACGGACCTCGGGTTATGGGCCCAGCACGCTTCCACTGCGCCACTCTGCTGCACTCAACTACGTGAGAAAATGTGCAGTAGGAAACTGCGCACTTATGCAAAAGAAAGAAAATAGCAGAGCGTGGTTTTGATCCACGGACACATGGGTTATGGCCCCAGCACGCTTCCACTGCGCCACTCTACTGCATTATAGTCAGGTGGGAAATTTGCAGTAAGAAAGTGCGCACTAATGCAAAAATATTAGTATTAGCAGAGCGTGGTTTCGATCCACGGACCTCTGGGTGATGGGCCAAGCACGCTTACACTGCCCCCTCTGCTGCACTCTAGTTACGTGAAAAAATGGGCAGTAAGAAATTGCACACTATTGCAAATGAAAATAAAGTTAGCAGGGCGTTGTTTCGATCCACGAACCTCTGGATTATGACCGAGCATGCTTCCACTGCAACACTCTGCTGCACTCTAATTACGTGGAAAAATGTGCAGTAAGAAAGTACGCACAAATGCAAAAGAATAATAAATTAGCGGAGCGTGGATTCGATCCACGGACCTCCGGGTTATGGGCCCAGCACGCTTCCACTGCGCCACTCTGCTGCACTCTAGTTACGTGAGAAAATGTGCAGTAAGAAACTGCCCACTTATGCAAAAAAAAAATAAAATTAGCAGAGCGTAGTTTCGATCCACGGACACCTGGGTTATGTACCCAGCACGCTTTCACTGCGCCACTCTGCTGCATTCTAGTCATGTAGGAAATTTGCAGCAAGAAAGTGCGCACTAATGCAAAAAGAATATGAAATTAGCAGAGCGTGGTTTCGATGCACGGACTTCTAGGATATGGGCCCAGCACGCCTCCACTGCGCCACTCTGCTGCACTCTAGTTACGTGAGAAAACGTGCAGTAGGAAAGTGCGCACTACTGCAAAAGAAAATAAAGCTCTAGGAGCGTGCTTTCGATCCACGGACCTCTGGGTTATGGGCCCAGCACGCTTCCATTGCGCCACTCTGCTGCATTTCAGTTACATGGGAAAATGTGCAGTCAGAAAGTGCGCACCAATGCAAAAAGGTATAAAATTAGCAGAGCGTGGTTTCAATCCTCTGACACCTGGGTAATGGCCGCAGCACGCTTTCACTGCGCAACTCTGCTGCATTCTAGTCATGTAGGAAATTTGCAGCAAGAAAGTGCGCACTAATGCAAAAAGAATATAAAATTAGCAGAGCGTGGTTCCGATCCACGGACCTCTGGGTGATGGGCCACGCACGCTTACACTGCGCCCCTCTGCTGCACTCTAGGTACATGAAAAAATGGGCAGTAAGAAAGTGCACACTATCCCAAATTAAAATAAAGTTAGCAGGGCGTGGTTTCGATCCACGAACGTCTTGGTTATGACCCAGCACGCTTCCACTGCGCTACTCTGCTGCACTCTATTTACGTGGAAAAATGTGCAGTAAGAAAGTACGCACTAATGCAAAAGAATAATAAATGAGCAGATCGTGGTTTCGATCCACGGACCTCTGGGTTATGGGCCCAGCACGCTTCCACTGCGCCACTCTGCTGCACTCTAGTTACGTGAAAAAATGTGCAGTAGGAAACTTCGCACTTATGCAAAAGAAAATAAAATTAGCAGAGCGAGGTTTTTAACCACAGACCTCTGCGTTATGGGCCCAGCACGCTTCCGCTGCGCCACTCTGCTGCATTCTAGTCATGTGGCAATTTTGCAGTAAGAAAGTGCGCTGTAATGCAAAAAGAATATCAAAGTAGCAGAGCGTGCTTTCGATTAACAGACCTCTGGGTTATGGGCCCAGCACGCTTCCACTGCGCCACTCTGCTGCACTCTAGTTACGTGAGAAAATGTGCAGTAAGAAACTGCGTACTAATGCAAAAAATTGTACAAATCGCAGAGCGTGGTTTCGATCCACGGACCTCTGGGTTATGGGCCCAGCACGCTTGCACGGCGCCACTCTGCTGCACTCAAGTTACGTGAGAAAATGTGCAGTCAGAAAGTGCGCGCCGAAGCAAAAAAATTATAAAATTAGCAGAGCGTGGTTTCGATCCACGGACCTCTGGGTTATGGGCCAAGCACGCTTCCACTGCGCCACTCTGCTGCACTCTAGTTACGTGAGAAAATGTGCAGTAAGAAACTGCGTACTAATGCAAAAAATTGTACAAATCGCAGAGCGTGGTTTCGATCCACGGACCTCTGGGTTATGGGCCCAGCACGCTTCCACTGCGCCACTCTGCTGCACTCAAGTTACGTGAGAAAATGTGCAGTAGGAAACTGCGCACTTATGCAAAAGAAAAGAAAATTAGCAGAGCGTGGTTTCGATCCACGGACACATGGGTTATGGCCCCAGCACGCTTCCACTGCGCCACTCTACTGCATTATAGTCAGGTGGGAAATTTGCACTAAGAAAGTGCGCACTAATGCAAAAATAATTTAGTATTAGCAGAGCGTGGTTTCGATCCACGGACCTCTGGGTGATGGGCCAAGCACGCTTACACTGCCCCCTCTGCTGCACTCTAGTTACGTGAAAAAATGGGCAGTAAGAAAGTGCACACTATTGCAAATGAAAATAAAGTTAGCAGGGCGTTGTTTCGATCCACGAACCTCTGGATTATGACCGAGCATGCTTCCACTGCAACACTCTGCTGCACTCTAATTACGTGGAAAAATGTGCAGTAAGAAAGTACGCACAAAGGCAAAAAAATAATAAATTAGCGGAGCGTGGTTTCGATCCACGGACCTCTGGGTTATGGGCCCAGCACGCTTCCACTGCGCCACTCTGCTGCACTCCAGTTACGTGAGAAAATGTGCAGTAAGAAACTGCCCACTTATGCAAAAAAAAAATAAAATTAGCAGAGCGTAGTTTCGATCCACGGACACCTGGGTTATGTACCCAGCACGCTTTCACTGCGCCACTCTGCTGCATTCTAGTCATGTAGGAAATTTGCAGCAAGAAAGTGCGCACAAATGAAAAAAGAATATGAAATTAGCAGAGCGTGGTTTCGATGCACGGACTTCTAGGTTATGGGCCCAGCACGCCTCCACTGCGCCACTCTGCTGCACTCTAGTTACGTGAGAAAACGTGCAGTAGGAAAGTGCGCACTACTGCAAAAGAAAATAAAGCTCTAGGAGCGTGCTTTCGATCCACGGACCTCTGGGTTATGGGCCCAGCACGCTTCCATTGCGCCACTCTGCTGCATTTCAGTTACATGGGAAAATGTGCAGTCAGAAAGTGCGCACCAATGCAAAAAGGTATAAAATTAGCAGAGCGTGGTTTCAATCCTCTGACACCTGGGTAATGGCCGCAGCACGCTTCCACTGCGCAACTCTGCTGCATTCTAGTCATGTAGGAAATTTGCAGCAAGAAAGTGCGCACTAATGCAAAAAGAATATAAAATTAGCAGAGCGTGGTTTCGATCCACGGACCTCTGGGTGATGGGCCACGCACGCTTACACTGCGCCCCTCTGCTGCACTCTAGGTACATGAAAAAATGGGCAGTAAGAAAGTGCACACTATCCCAAATTAAAATAAAGTTAGCAGGGCGTGGTTTCGATCCACGAACGTCTTGGTTATGACCCAGCACGCTTCCACTGCGCTACTCTGCTGCACTCTATTTACGTGGAAAAATGTGCAGTAAGAAACTGCGCACTTATGCAAAAGAAAATACAATTAGCAGAGCGTAGTTTCGATCGACGGACAACTGGGTTATGGGCCCAGCACGCTTTAACTGCGCCCTTCTGCTGTATTATAGTTCGATGAGAAAGTGTGCAGTAAGAAACTGCGCACTTAGGCAAAAGAAAATAAAATTAGCAGAGCGTGGTATGATCCACGGACACCTGGGTTATGGGCCCAGCACGCTTTCACTGCGCTCTTCCGCTGCACTCTAGTTACGTGGGAAAATGTGCAGTAAGAAAGTATGCACTAATGCAAAAGAAAATAAAGTTAGCAGAGCGTGGCTTCGATCCACGGACCTCTGGGTTATGGGCCCAGCCCGCTTCCACTGCGCCACTCTGCTGCACTCTAGTTACGTGAGAAAATGTGCAGTAAGAAACTGCACACAATGCAAAGAAAATAAAATTAGCAGAGCGTGGTTTTCATCCAAGAACCTCTGGGTTACGGGTTCAGCACGCTTTCACTGCGCCGCTCTTCTGCAGTATAGTTATGTTGGAAAAGGTGCAGTAAGAAAGTGGGCACTAATGCAAAAGAATACATAATTAGCAGAGCGTGGTTTTGACCTACGGACCTCTGGGTAATGGCATAGCACGCTTCCACTGCACCACTCTGCTGCATTCTACTTACGTGCCAAAATGTGCAGTAAGAAAGTGCGCACTAATGCAAAAGAAAGTAAAGTTAGCAGAGCGAGGTTTCGATCCACAGACCTCTGCGTTATGGGCCCAGCACGCTTCCACTGCGCCACTCTGCTTTTTTTTTTTTCTTTATTGCCGGCTTCGCACAAAAGAAATACAATTTACGATCACTTTTAAACAAGTTTAAAAAAAACACCAGCCTGGCTGTGACTGGTTTCATTTAAAACTGCTTCATTGTAGCCAACACATTCAACAACGACACCCATTCAGGTCTTTCTTCTCTGGAAGATAACACGTCTCTTATGTATACAATACTTTCCGTGAAGTATTCATGCGCACATCGGGCATCTTTATCTACGTGTCTTACTGCCATTCTAGTTCGCCACACGCTGTGAAGCACAAGCAACATAAACATATCATAAGGCACACCATCCTCATTTTCTACAGCCAAGAATCTAATACCGTGTGGTGTGATAGGCAAGTCCTTTTTCAAGGTACGCTGCAGAATGTCCCACAGAAAAACAGCATCCCAGCAATCAAGAAAAATGTGGTTGACAGTCTCGGGTTTCTTACAGATAAGGCAGTCCATCGACCACGGAACAAAGAAACCCTTTTCTTGCAACCATGGTTTTACGGGCAATGTTCCGCTGTGCAGCTGAAAAAAAAATGTCTTTGCACTTGCGCGTACGGTCATCATTTTCACTCTCTTCAATACGTCACGTTCAGCACCAACCTGGTATACTGATCTGTAGATAGGCTGAGGCAGCATTACGTCACGTAAATCTCTGTAAAGACGTTTTCTCTTTACAACAGATAAATATTCCATTGAAAATCTCACTTTCAGTATTTCATATGCCATTATAACTTCTCTTAAATATCCACGTAGGTTACATTTCACAGACATACTTGATACCACATAATCAGGAATCTTATTAGAAAGTACAATTTGTAGAAATGTTCTCACAAACGGGTTACATTGGTCGCGTAAAAAAATATATCTAGACACAATTTGCTTGAGGAAGAGGTGAGCCAATCCTAAACCACCATTTCTTAGTGAATGAAATAAGTTTGTTCGACTCGTACGCTCCCAAACCGACCCCCAAACAAACACAGCTAAGACTCGATGCAATTTCTGCACATTTGCTCTTGACATAAATAGGAACTGCAGAACATACCATACTTTGCAAACAATGAACCAATTGCATGCAGTCGCTCTAGAAAACATAGAAAGTTCCCTACCACCCCAGTTTCTTGTCTTCTCACGAGTGCTCTCACATATCTCTTTCCAGTAATCATCCGTGTTTTTGTAATGCTGGAGGGGTACTCCGAGATACTTCGTCGGTACAAGTGACCAGTTCATATTTGCAAAGTTTTGTGGGGTGGTCTCCCAAGAACCATGCCACAAGCCTAGGCATTTGTCCCAGTTTACTGCACTGCCTGTCATCTTGCAAAAATAGTCCACATGACGTATCACTTCACTGACACTTTCCTTATCGCTACAAAACACGGCAATATCGTCGGCATATGTTAGCATTTTAACTTCACTGTTCATTAGCTGATACCCTTTTATTGTTTCATTGCTAATAATCTTCATGCAGAAAGGTTCCATATATATTGCAAATAATAAAGCCGAAATGGGATCACCTTGCCGCACACCGTTTGTCACTTGAAAGCTTTCAGTAAGTCGCCCATTAATTACAAGACTCGTAAAGCACTCTCTATAGGCCATTTTTACCCCTTCCAAAATAACAGACCCTACATTAACATATTCTAGTATCAAAAAAAGGATATCATGATTTACACGGTCAAAGGCTTTTTCCAGATCTAATTGCAACATTGCAACCTTGCTACCAAACACATCGCAACTCTCCAGCACGCTTCTCGCTACATGAACATTTGTATTTATTGTGCGTCCTTTTATACCACAAGTCTGGTGTGGTCCAACTAGTATTTTCATCATCCTTTGCAACCTGCCTGCAAGAACCTTCATAAACACTTTATAGTCTGTGTTGGCTAAACTGATTGGTCGGTACGACTTGACGGACAATAATTTTTTGGGGTCGTCAGTTTTCGGTATGAGTATTACGTGCGTCTTTTTAAATGAGCCGGGCAGAACCTTTAATCTTATAGCCTCCGTGAAGACACGATGTAAGGCAACAGAAATAACACCTTTAAAAGTCTTGTACAATGCGGCACCAAATCCATCAGGTCCCGGTGCTTTGCCAGCCGCTAGGTCGTCAATAGCCTTTTCTATTTCGGACACTTCAATCGCTATCTCCAGCTGCTCTCTCTCGTTATCAGAGAGCTTTGGTATCAAATGCAGAAACTGATCCTCAAACCCTTCCTCTGCCTTCACTTTTCGGCCAAGTAAGCCTCGGAAATATTCAACAAATACTTGCTCAATTGCTGTCGCTTCACGTACAATACCGCTATCAGTTGCAATCGCTTTGATTTCATTTCGCTTGGCGTATCTTTTTTCATCCCCAAGTGCACGCTTTGTTGGTGTTTCGCCGAGAGATAATTTTTCTGCACGTGCCCTTATCACCGCACCTCTATATTTTTCAATGTCAATTGCCTCCAATTGGTTTTTTAACTGCCTTATTTCTTTTGTGTACTTTCCTGGCATTTTACTTTCTAGACTCAATGCAAAGTCTAACTGACATTGCAAATCTTTTTCTTTTTCCTTTTTGGCTCTATGTAACACACCGGATCTTTCTATGGCTTTCATCTTTGTTACCTCCTTAAAACGCTCCCAGGCTTCAATCACGTTCGCTTGAGGCTCAGCTAACATTTTGTTAATGGAATCCTGCACAGCTTCAACGAACAATTCATCTTTTAATAATAAGTCGTTTAATTTCCACACGTCCCAGTTAAAGCGTGTCTTCTTCTTTTTATACCCTATAGTGAACATTACTAAACTGTGGTCACTGAAAGACACACTTTTTACTTCATAATTCGAACATACTCGCATTAACTCTACTGACACATAGGCTCTGTCTAGCCTCGCATGGCTTTCGTTCTGAAAGTGTGTGAAGTGCTCTTCTGCAGAGAGCACATCACCAACATCTTCGAGATGACAATCTTGTACAATAGTGCAGAGTAGCGCTGCACTTTGGTCTTTTATGGCTGCTTTTTTTGCTCTGTCCTGAGGGTTGCAAACACAATTAAAGTCGCCGAGCATAATGACAATCCTGCCACAGCTAAGAAAAGTCTGTAAATTCTCAAACAATAATTTACGTTCAACTTCTTTGTTCGGTGCGTAAACACAGACAACTCGCCATTTTTTATTATTATATGTAAAATCGCAAACTATGAATCTCCCAGTACTAGACACAGTTACAGTCTCCTCAACTATACCAATAGAATTTTTAAGGAACAGTGCACAACCCGCCGACATCCCAACGGCATGAGACACACACACATCATACCGGGCTCTAAAAGGGGACACCATTCGGTCAGTCTGATCTTGCCCTTCAACTTTTGTTTCCTGAATGGCAATAACATCGAGATCACGTTCAAGCATCAAACGACTTAATTGATACTGCCTTCGTCGAGCGGCAAGTCCCCTGACATTGAGAGTCGCAACTCTCAATTCTGCTTCGACGCTCATAGCCATTAGGACGTGAATGGCCGTCCCGGCCACATGGTTCTCACCTCTGATGCTCCTTTATCACCATCAGGTCCAAGGTTCGATATGGTCTGATAGGTCCCCTTTCTTTTGATCACAAAAGTAGAGCGCCGCGCACGTTTCACGCAGCACATTATGCACACTTCACCACTGCGCTCCATTTGTTGGTGCTTCCGCCGGGTCAATACTTGTGTCACTCAATCCAGACCCCCACCTTACGGGGGCTTTTGATCTGCAGGGGGCCCCGCTGAAGGCCCCTTCTGTTGATGATCTGTCAGTCGCTGATGCAATGTCTGCTGATTCGGCACTGGTTGCTGCTGCGGCGGTTGTGTCTGTTGCACCTGGGTTGGTGGGAGGTTCTCGGCTATTCGACGTTCGCTGAGGATGTTAGGTGCCGGTCTACGGCGCACGTTCATCGCCTTGGCCGGTGGTTGTTCCACTTCTTTCGTTGTAGCAGCCTTCTCGCCTTCCGCGTCTTCCCTGGGCCTTTTACATGTATTTGACGTGTCCATGTTTTCCGACATTTCTTCCTGTGCTGCAAGCGCCGTTATATCTTGTGTGTTCCTCGTGGATTGCACGTCTTTTGTAGAACCCTTGTCTTTGTTAAGCGTCGTCTCAGCACCTGTGGGGCGTGGCGTAAGGGGCGTCAACTTGGGTTTCGGTTCCTCCCGACGCGCCCCTATCAGCTCTTCTGCTTCAGCCTCGTCCATGTGATGCTCGGAAAGTTCTTCGCCCCCCGCGGGCCCTGCTACACTTGCATATGTTCTCATACAGCCGCTCTCATTATGCCCAAAACGCCGACACACTGTACAACGCGGGGCTCGGCAATCCCTCCTAATATGACCTGTTCCGCGGCAACGCAGGCATAGCGGTGCTCTTCCCGCGACGACAACTAGCGTGAGGTCTCCGGCAATCCGCAACTGATGTGGGAGGTCATCCACCGTGAGGCCAGCTTTGAGCCTGATGCTCACCACTCGCGTCGAAGAGCCTTTGTCCGTGCATCCATACACGCGCCAGCGCTCTCGCACTATTTCGTTCACCTTGCCATAAGGAGCCAACGCTGCCCTCACCTCGTCGTCAGGAACGTTAAACAATAGCCAGTGTATCTTCAGCTTCGTATCCTGGTGGTTAGGGTCGATAGTGATACAGCGCTGGTTCTTCACCACAATGTCCCCAGCAGCGAGTATTCTCTTCTTGCCCTCCTCGTCCTTGAAAGTGATGGCCCAAACATGATTCATTTGGTACGCCCCCAAGGCAACAACCTCGGGAAGCAAAGCCAAACGAATAAGAGCGTCCCTGAAATCCTCAACGCGATACGGCCGCGCCTTGATATCGGCGTGCAAAAAGACAGTATGCAGCGTTGAATCATTTGATGGCAGTCGGGGCAAAATAATCTGATAATCCTGTGACGATTCGTCCATGTTCCTGGTACCACGACCGAGCTGGGCCGTTGATGCCGCTCCGATATCGCCGGAGCTCATGCCGCCACGTCCGTACACTACGGTGACCGGAAGTGACGCTGCGCCACTCTGCTGCATTCTAGTCATGTGGCAATTTGCAGTAAGAAAGTGCGCTGTAATGCAAAAAGAATATCAAAGTAGCAGAGCGTGCTTTCGATTAACAGACCTCTGGGTTATGGGCCCAGCACGCTTCCACTGCGCCACTCTGCTGCACTCTAGTTACGTGAGAAAATGTGCAGTAAGAAACTGCGTACTAATGCAAAAAATTGTACAAATCGCAGAGCGTGGTTTCGATCCACGGACCTCTGGGTTATGGGCCCAGCACGCTTGCACGGCGCCACTCTGCTGCACTCAAGTTACGTGAGAAAATGTGCAGTAGGAAATTGCGCACTTAAGCAAAAGAAAGTAAAATTAGCAGAGCGTGGTTTCGATCCACGGACACATGGGTTATGGCCCCAGCACGCTTCCACTGCGCCACTCTGCTGCATTATAGTCAGGTGGGAAATTTGCAGTAAGAAATTGCGCACTAATGCAAAAAGAATATAAAATTAGCAGAGCGTCGTTTCGATCCACGGACCTTTGGGTTACGGGCCCAGAACGCTTCCACTGCGCCACTCTGCTGCACTATAGTTATGTGGGAAAATGCGCAGTAAGAAAGTGCGCACTAATTCAAAAGAATATATAATTAGCAGAGCGTGGTTTCGATCTCTTGACCGCTGGGATATGGCCTTAGCAAACTCCCACTACGCCACTCTACTGCTTTGTAGTTACGTGGGAAAATGGGCAGTAAAAATGTGCGCACTAATGCAAAAGAATAATAAATTAGCAGAGCGTGGTTTCGATCCACGGACCTCTGGGTTATGGGCCCAGCACGCTTCCACTGCGCCACTCTGCTGCACTTTAGTTACGTGAGAAAATGTGCAGTAAGAAACTGCGCACCTATGCAAAAGAAAAAAAAATCAGCAGAGCGTGGTTTCGATTCACGGACACCTGGGTTATGGGCCCCGCACGATTTCACTGCGCCACTCTGCTGCATTCTATTTACGTGGGAAAATGTGCAGTAAGAAAGTGCGCACTAATGCAAAAGAAAATAAAATTAGCAGAGCGTGGTTCCGATCCACGGACCTCTGGGTTATGGGCCTAGCACGCTTCCACTGCGCCCTCTGCTGCACTCTAGTTACTTGAAAAAAATGGGCAGTAGGAAACTGCGCACTTATGCAAAAGAAAGTAAAATTTGCAGAGCGTGGTTTCAATCCACGGACACATGGGTTATGGCCCCGGCACGCTTCCACTGCGCCACTCTGCGTCACTCTAGTTACGTGGAAAAACGTGCAGTAGGAAAGTGCGCACTACTGCAACAGAAAATAAAAGCTCTAGGAGCGTGCTTTCGATCCATGGACCTCTGGGTTATGGGCCCAGCACGCTTCCACTGCGCCACTCTGCTGCATTTCAGTTACGTGGGAAAATGTGCAGTCAGAATGTGCGCACCGATGCAAAAAAATTATAAAATTAGCAGAGCATGATTTTGATCCACGGACCTCTGGGTTATGGGCAACGCACGCTTTCACTGCGCCACTCTGCTGCACTCTAGTTACGTGAGAAAATGTGCAGTAAGAAACTGCGTACTAATGCAAAAAATTGTAAAAATCGCAGAGCGTGGTTTCGATCCACGGACCTCTGGGTTATGGGCCCAGCACGCTTGCACTGCGCCACTCTGCTGCATTATAGTCAGGTGGGAAATTCGCAGTAAGAAAGTGCGCACTAATGCAAAAAGAATATAAAATTAGCAGGGCGTCGTTTCGATCCACGGACCTCTGGGTGATGGGCCAAGCACGCTTACACTGCGCCGCTCTGCTGCACTCTTGTTACGTGAAAAAATGGGCAGTAAAAAAATGCGCACTTATGCAAAAGAAAGTAAAATTTGCAGAGCGTGGTTTCAATCCACGGACACATGGGTTATGGCCCCGGCACGCTTCCACTGCGCCACTCTGCGTCACTCTAGTTACGTGGAAAAACGTGCAGTAGGAAAGTGCGCACTACTGCAACAGAAAATAAAAGCTCTAGGAGCGTGCTTTCGATCCATGGACCTCTGGGTTATGGGCCCAGCACGCTTCCACTGCGCCACTCTGCTGCACTCTAGTTACGTGGAAAAATGTGCAGTCAGAATGTGCGCACCGATGCAAAAAATTATAAAATTAGCAGAGCGTGGTTTTGATCCACGGACCTCTGGGTTATGGGCCAAGCACGCTTTCACTGCGCCACTCTGCTGCACTCTAGTTACGTGAGAAAATGTGCATTAAGAAACTGCGTACTAATGCAAAAAATTGTACAAATCACAGAGCAAGGTTTCGATCCACGGACCTCTGGGTTATGGGCCCAGCACGCTTGCACTGCGCACTCTGCTGCACTCTAGTACTGTGGAGAAAATGTGCAGTAAGAAACGTGCGCCTTATGCAAAAGAAATAAATATAGCAGAGCGTGGTTTCGATTCACGGACAACTGGTTATGGGCCCAGCACGCTTCCACTGCTCCACTCTGCTGCAATCTAGTTTACGTGAGAAAAGTTTGCAGTCAGAAACGGCGCACTTATGCAAGAAAATAAAATCAGCAGAGCGTAGTTGCGATCCACGGACAACTGGGTTATGGGCCAGCACGCTTCCACTGCGCCCTTCTGCTGTATTCTAGTTCGTGAGAAAATGTGCAGTAAGAAACTGCGTGCTTATGCAAAAGAAATAAATATAGCAGAGCGTGGTTTCGATTCACGGACCTCTGGGTTATGGGCCTAGCACGCTTCCACTGCGCCACTCAGCTGCACTTTAGTTACGTGAGAAAATGTGCAGTAAGAAACCTGCGCACTTATGCAAAAGAAAATAAAATAGCAGAGGCGTGTTTCGATCCACGGACACCTGGGTTATGGCCCCAGCACGCTTCCACTGCGCCACTCTGCTGCATTCTAGTCATGTGGGAAATTTGAAGTAAGAAAGTGCGCACTAATGCAAAAAGAATATCGAATTAGCAGAGCGAGGTTTCGATCCACAGACCGCTGGGTTATTGGGCCAAGCACGCTTACACTGCGCCCTCTGCTGCACTCTAGTTACGTAAAAAAATGGGCAGTAGGAAACTGCGCACTTATGCAAAAGAAAGTAAAATTTGCAGAGCGTGGTTTCGATCCACGGACACATGGGTTATGGCCCCGGCACACTTCCACTGCGCCACTCTGCTGCACTCTAGTTACGTGGAAAAACGTGCAGTAGGAAAGTGCGCACTACTGCAGAAGAAAATAAAAGCTCTAGGAGCGTGTTTTCGATCCACGGACCTCTGGGTTATGGGCCCAGCACGCTTCCACTGCGCCACTCTGCTGCATTTTAGTTACGTGGGAAAATGTGCAGTAAGAAACTGCGCACTTATGCAAAAGAAAATAAAATTAGCAGAGCGTGGTTTTGATCCACGGACACCTGGGTTATGGGCACAGCACGCTTTCACTGCGCTCTTCCGCTGCACTCTAGTTACGTGGGAAAATGTGCAGTAAGAAAGTATGCACTAATGCAAAAGAAAATAAAATTAGCAGAGCGTGGCTTCGATCCACGGACCTCTGGGTTATGGGCCCAGCCCGCTTCCACTGCGCCACTCTGCTGCACTCTAGTTACGTGAGAAAATGTGCAGTAAGAAACTGCACACAATGCAAAGAAAATAAAATTAGCAGAGCGTGGTTTTCATCCAAGAACCTCTGGGTTACGGGTTCAGCACGCTTTCACTGCGCCGCTCTCCTGCAGTATAGTTATGTTGGAAAAGGTGCAGTAAGAAAGTGGGCACTAATGCAAAAGAATACATAATTAGCAGAGCGGGGTTTTGACCTACGGACCTCTGGGTAATGGGCATAGCACGCTTCCACTGCACCACTCTGCTGCATTCTACTTACGTGCCAAAATGTGCAGTAAGAAAGTGCGCGCTTATGCAAAAGAAAGTAAAGTTAGCAGAGCGAGGTTTTTATCCACAGACCTCTGCGTTATGGGCCCAGCACGCTTCCACTGCGCCACTCTGCTGCATTCTAGTTATGTGGCAATTTTGCAGTAACAAAGTGCGCTGTAATGCAAAAAGAATATCAAAGTAGCAGAGCGTGCTTTCGATTAACAGACCTCTGGGTTATGGGCCCAGCACGCTTCCACTGCGCCACTCTGCTGCACTCTAGTTACGTGAGAGAATGTGCAGTAAGAAACTGCGTACTAATGCAAAAAATTGTACAAATCGCAGAGCGTGGTTTCGATCCACGGACCTCTGGGTTATGGGCCCAGCACGCTTGCACGGCGCCACTCTGCTGCACTCAAGTTACGTGAGAAAATGTGCAGTAGGAAATTGCGCACTTATGCGAAAGAAAGTAAAATTAGCAGAGCGTGGTTTCGATCCACGGACACATGGGTTATGGCCCCAGCACGCTTCCACTGCGCCACTCTGCTGCATTGTAGTCAGGTGGGAAATTTGCAGTAAGAAAGTGCGCACTAATGCAAAAAGAATATAAAATTAGCAGAGCGTCGTTTCGATCCACGGACCTTTGGGTTACGGGCCCAGCACGCTTCCACTGCGCCACTCTGCTGCACTATAGTTATTTGGGAAATGCGCAGTAAGAAAGTGCGCACTAATTCAAAAGAATATATAATTAGCAGAGCGTGGTTTCGATCTCTTGACCGCTGGGATATGGCCTTAGCAAACTCCCACTACGCCACTCTACTGCTTTGTAGTTACGTGTGAAAATGGGCAGTAAGAATGTGCGCACTAATGCAAAAGAAAATAAAATTAAGAGCGTGGTTCCGATCCACGGACCTCTGGGTTATGGGCCTAGCACGCTTCCACTGCGCCACTCTGCTGCACTCTAGTTACGTGAGAAAATGTGCAGTAAGAAACTGCGCACTTATGCAAAAGAAAATAAAATTAGCAGAGCGTGGTTTCGATCCACGGACATCTGGGTTATGGCCCCAGCACGCTTACACTGCACCACTCTGCTGCATTCTAGTCATGTGGGAAATTTGCAGTATGAAAGCGCGCACTAACGCAAAAAGAATATCGAATTAGCAGAGCGAGGTTTCGATCCACAGACCACTGGGTTATTGGGCCAAGCACGCTTACACTGCGCCCTCTGCTGTACTCTAGTTACTTGAAAAAAATGGGCAGTAGGAAACTGCGCACTTATGCAAAAGAAAGTAAAATTTGCAGAGCGTGGTTTCGATCCACGGACACATGGGTTATGGCCCCGGCACGCTTCCCGTGCGCCACTCTGCTGCATTTTAGTTACGTGGGAAAATGTGCAGTCAGAATGTGCGCACCGATGCAAAAAAATTATAAAATTAGCAGAGCATGATTTTGATCCACGGACCTCTGGGTTATGGGCCCAGCGCGCTTCCACTGCGCCACTCTGCTGCATTTTAGTTACGTGGGAAAATATGCAGTCAGAAAGTGCACACTGATGCAAAAAAGGTATAAAATTAGCAGAGCGTGGTTTCGATTCACGGACAACTGGGTTATGGGCCCAGCACGCTTCCACTGCGCCACTCTGCTGCACTCTAGTTACTTGAGAAAATGTGCAGTAAGAAACTGCGCGCTTATGCAGAAGAAAATAAATATAGCAGAGCGTGGTTTCGATTCACGGACAACTGGGTTATGGGCCCAGCACGCTTCCACTGCGCCACTCTGCTGCACTCTGGTTACGTGATAAAAGTTGCAGTAAGAAACTGCGCACTTATGCAAAAGAAAATAAAATCAGCAGAGCGTATTTTCGATCCACGGACAACTGCAGGTTATGGGCCCAGCCTGCTTCCACTGCGCCCTTCTGCTGTATTCTAGTTCGTTGAGAAAATGTGCAGTAAGAAACTGCGTGCTTATGCAAAAGAAAATAAAATTAGCAGAGCGTGGTTTCGATTCACTGACACGTGGGTTATGGGCCCAGCACGCTTACACTGCGCCACTCTGCTGCATTCTATTTACGTGGAAAAATGTGCAGTAAGAAAGTGCGCAGTAATGCAAAAGAAAATAAAATTAGCAGAGTGTGGTTTCGATTCACTGACACCTGGGATATGGGCCCAGCACACTTTCACTGAGCCACTCTGCTGCATTCTATTTACGTGGGAAAATGTGCAGTAAGAAAGTGCGCACTAATGCAAAAGAAAATAAAATTAGCAGAGCGTGGTTTCGATCCACGGACCTCTGGGTTACGGGCCCAGCACGCTTCACTGCGCCACTCTGCTGCGCTCTAGTTATGTGAGAAAATGTGCAGTAAGAAACTGCGCGCTTATGCAAAAAGAAAATAAAATTAGCAGAGCGTGGTTTCGATCTATTGACCGCTGGGATATGGCCTCAGCAAACTCCCACTATGCCACTCTACTGCTTTGTAGTTACGTGGGAAAATGGGCAGTAAGAATGTGCGCACTAATGCAAAAGAATAATAAATTAGCAGAGCGTGGTTTCGATCCACGGACCTCTGGGTTATGGGCCCAGCACACTTCCACAGCGCAACTCTGCTGCACTCTAGTTTCGTGGGAAAACGTGCAGTAGGAAAGTGCGCACTACTGCAAAAGAAAATAAAGCTCTAGGAGCGTGCTTTCGATCCATGGACCTCTGGGTTATGGGCCCAGCACGCTTCCACTGCGCCACTCTGCTGCATTTTAGTTACGTGGGAAAATTTGCAGTAGGAAACTGCGCACTAATGCAAAAGAATATATAATTAGCAGAGCGTGGTTTCGATCTATTGACCGCTGGGATATGGCCTCAGCGAACTCCCACTATGCCACTCTACTGCTTTGTAGTTACGTGGGAAAATGGGCAGTAAGAATGTGCGCACTTATGCAAAAGAAAGTAAAATTAGCAGAGCGTGGTTTCAATCCACGGACACATGGGTTATGGCCCCAGCACGCTTCCACTGCGCCACTCTGCTGCACTCTAGTTACGTGGGAAAACGTGCAGTAGGAAAGTGCGCACTACTGCAAAAGAAAATAAAGCTCTAGGAGCGTGCTTTAGATCCACGGACCTCTGGGTTATGGGCCCAGCGCGCTTCCACTGCGCCACTCTGCTGCATTTTAGTTACGTGGGAAAATATGCAGTCAGAAAGTGCACACTGATGCAAAAAGGTATAAAATTAGCAGAGCGTGGTTTCGATCCACGGACCTCTGGGTAATGGGCCCAGCACGCTTCCACTGCGCCCGTCTGCTGTATTCTAGTTCGGTGAGAAAATGTGCAGTAAGAAACTGCGCACTTAGGCAAATGAAAATAAAATTAGCAGAGCGCGGTTTCAATCCACGGACACCTGGGATATGGCCTCAGCAAACTCCCACTACGCCACTCTACTGCTTTGTAATTACATGGGAAAATGGGCAGTAAGAATGTGCGCACTTGTGCAAAAGAAAATGAAATTAGCAGAGCGTGGTATCTATCCACGGACCTCTGGGTTACGGGCCCAGCACGCTTCCACTGCGCAACCTTGCTGCACTGTGGTTACGTGAAAAAATGTGCAGTTAGAAACTGCGCACTAATGCAAAAGAAAATAAAATTAGCAGAGCGTGGTTTCGATCCATGGACACCTGGGTTATGGCCCCAGCACGCTTCCACTGCGCCACTCTACGGCATTCTAGTCATGTGGGAAATTTGCAGTAAGAGAGTGCGCACTAATGCAAAAAGAATATCAAATTTGCAGAGCGTGGTTTCGATCCACGGACCTCTGGAATATGGGCCCAGCACGCTTCACTGCGCCACTCTGCTGCACTCTAGTTACGTGAGAAAACGTGCAGTAGGAAAGTGCACACTACTGCAAAAGAAAATAAAGCTGTAGGAGCGTGCTTTCGATCCACGGACCTCTGGGTTATGGGCCCAGCCCGCTTCCACTGCGCCACTCTGCTGCACTCTAGTTACGTGAGAAAATGTGCAGTAAGAAATTGCACACAATGCAAAGAAAATAAAATTAGCAGAGCGTGGTTTCGATCCACGGACCTCTGGGATATGGGCCCAGAACGCTTTCACTGCGCCACTCGGCTGCACTCTAGTTACGTGAGAAAATGTGCAGTAAGAAACTGCGTACTAATGCAAAAGAAAATAAAATTAGCAGAGCGTGGTTTCAATCCTCGGACACCTGGGTAATGGCCGCAGCACGCTTCCACTGCGCAACTCTGCTGCATTCTAGTCATGTAGGAAATTTGCAGCAAGAATGTGCGCACTAATGCAAAAAGATTATAAAATTAGCAGAGCGTGGTTTCGATCCACGGACCTCTGGCTGATGGGCCACGCACGCTTACACTGCGCCCCTCTGCTGCACTCTAGGTACATGAAAAAATGGGCAGTAAGAAAGTGCACACTATCCCAAATTAAAATAAAGTTAGCAGAGCGTGGTTTCGATCCACGAACGTCTTGGTTATGACCCAGCACGCTTCCACTGCGCCACTCTGCTGCACTCTATTTACGTGGAAAAATGTGCAGTAAGAAAGTACGCACTAATGCAAAAGAATAATAAATTAGCAGATCGTGGTTTCGATCCACGGACCTCTGGGTTATGGGCCCAGCACGCTTCCACTGCGCCACTCTGCTGCACTCTAGTTACGTGAAAAAATGTGCAGTACGAAACTGCGCACTTATGCAAAAGAAAATAAAATTAGCAGAGCGTAGTTTCGATCGACGGACACCTGGGTGTTGGGCCCAGCACGCTTTCACTGCGATCTTTCGCTGCACTCGAGTTACGTGGGAAAATGTGCAGTAAGAAAGTATGCACTAATGCAAAAGAAAATAAAATTAGCAGAGCGTGGTTTCGATCCACGGACCTCTGGGTTATGGGCCCAGCCCGCTTCCACTGCACCACTCTCCTGCAGTATAGTTATGTTGGAAAAGGTGCAGTAAGAAAGTGGGCACTAATGCAAAAGAATACATAATTAGCAGAGCGTGGTTTCGACCTACGGATCTCTGGGTAATGGGCATAGCACGCTTCCACTGCACCACTCTGCTGCATTCTACTTACGTGCCAAAATGTGCAGTAAGAAAGTGCGCCCTAATGCAAAAGAAAGTAAAGTTAGCAGAGCGAGGTTTTTATCCACAGACCTCTGCGTTATGGGCCCAGCACGCTTCCACTGCGCCACTCTGCTGCATTCTAGTCATGTGGCAATTTTGCAGTAAGAAAGTGCGCTGTAATGCAAAAAGAATATCAAAGTAGCAGAGCGTGCTTTCGATTAACGGACCTCTGGGTTATGGGCCCAGCACGCTTCCACTGCGCCACTCTGCTGTACTCTAGTTACGTGAGAAAATGTGCAGTAAGAAACTGCGTACTAATGCAAAAAATTGTACAAATCGCAGAGCGTGGTTTCGATCCACGGACCTCTGGGTTATGGGCCCAGCACGCTTGCACTGCGCCACTCTGCTGCATTATAGTCAGGTGGGAAATTTGCAGTAAGAAAGTGCGCACTATTGCAAAAAGAATATAAAATTAGCAGAGCGTCGTTTCGATCCAGGGACTTTTGGGTTACGGGCCCAGCACGCTTCCACTGCGCCACTCTGCTGCACTATAGTTATGTGGGAAAATGCGCAGTAAGAAAGTGCGCACTAATTCAAAAGAATATATAATTAGCAGAGCGTGGTTTCGATCTCTTGACCGCTGGGATATGGCCTTAGCAAACTCCCACTACGCCACTCTACTGCTTTGTAGTTACGTGGGAAAATGGGCAGTAAGAATGTGCGCACTAATGCAAAAGAATAATAAATTAGCAGAGCGTGGTTTCGATCCACGGACCTCTGAGTTATGGGCCCAGCACGCTTACACTGCGCCCCTCTGCTGCACTCTTGTTACGTGAAAAAATGGGCCGTAAAAAATGCACACTATTGCAAATGAAAATAAAGTTAGCAGGGCGTGGTTTCGATCCACGAACCTCTGGGTTATGGCCCAGCACGCTTCCACTGCGCCCTTCTGCTGTAATCTAGTTCGTTGAGAAAATGCGCAGTAAGAAACTGCGCGCTTATGCAAGAGAAAATAAATTAGCAGAGCGTGGTTTCGATCCACGGACCTCTGGGTTATGGGCCCAGCACGCTTCCACTGCGCCACTCTGCTGCACTCTAGTTACGTAAGAAAATGCGCAGTAAGAAACTGCGCACTTACGCAAAAACAAATAAAATTAGCAGAGCCTAGTTTCGACCCACGGACAACTAGGTTATGGGCCCAGAACGCTTCCACTGCGCCGTTCTGATGTAATCTAGTTCGTTGAGAAAATGTGCAGTAAGAAACTGCGCGCTTATGCAAGAGAAAATAAAATTAGCAGAGCGTGGTTTCGATCCACGGACCTCTGGGTTATGGGCCCAGCACGCTTCCACTGCGCCACTCTGCTGCATTTTAGTTACGTGGGAAAATATGCAGTCAGAAAGTGCGCACCGATGCAAAAAGGTATAAAATTAGCAGAGCGTGGTTTCGATCCACGGACCTCTGGGTGATGGGCCCAGCACGCTTCCACTGCGCCACTCTGCTGCACTCCAGTTTCGTGAGAAAATGTGCAGTAAGAAACTGCGCACTTATGCAAAAGAAAATAAAATCAGCAGAGCGTGGTTTCGATCCACTGACACCTGGGTTATGGCCCCAGCACGCTTCCACTTCGCCACTATGCTCAACTCTCGTTACGTGAGAAAATTTGCAGTAAGAAACTGCGCGCTTATGCAAAAAGAAAAGAAAATTAGCAGAGCGTGGTTTCGATTCACAGACAACTGGGTTATGTGCCCAGCAAGATTCCACTGCGCCACTCTGCTGCATTCTAGTCATGTGGGAAATTTGCAGTAAGAAAGTGAGCAGTAATGGAAAAAGAATATCAAATTACCAGAGCGTGGTTTTGATCCACGGACCTTTGGGTTACGGGCCAAGCACGCTGCCACTGCGCCACTTTGCTGCACTATAGTTATGTGGGAAAATGCGCAGTAAGAAAGTGCGCACTAATGCAAAAGAATATATAATTAGCAGAGCGTGGTTTCGATCTATTGACCGCTGGGATATGGCCTCAGCAAACTCCCACTATGCCACTCTACTGCTTTGTAGTTACGTGGGAAAAGGGGCAGTAAGAATGTGCGCACTAATGCAAAAGAATAATAAATTAGCAGAGCGTGGTTTCGATCCACGGACCACTGAGTTATGGGCCCAGCACGCTTCCACAGCGCCACTCTGCTGCACTCTAGTTATGTGGGAAAACGTGCAGTAGGAAAGTGCGCACTACTGCAAAAGAAAATAAAGCTCTAGGAGCGTGCTTTCGATCCACGGACCTCTGGGTTATGGGCCCAGCACGCTTCCACTGCGCCACTCTGCTGCATGTTAGTTACGTGGGAAAATGTGCAG